>ML778521.1:1850906-1891328 GCA_009831015.1 Picea engelmannii
AGCGCTTTATTTTATGGTTGTTGTTACTCAAAAGGAAGATGGCGTGGACAATATGGTGTTTTGACCGACTCAAAAAATTATGCAAAGATATGACGATGCAATCGTTTCATTTCGATGAAAGCTATGCTACGAGAAGGAGAAAAAATTTATCATTCCCATATGCACAATGTCCCAAAATATTTTGCTACTTCAAATGAAAGGATGCCCCCAATCTAATATAAAGCAAGAAAATAAATCTTTTTGTTTCAAAAATTTCACTAAAAGCAATAATGAACGTTTTTAAAACAAAGAAACCCAAACTCTTAACTTTCAATCAATCACTGATCTTTAATCAATACAACATATTCAACCCCAGTAATCAGAGAGAAGAAAAATTCCAATGAAGGCTAAAGGATGAAAGTCAAGTGATCAAAGCAAGAACAAGCTTAAAAACCCTAGATTAGATCCAGGAAGCAAATGAAGAAAAAGATATGTAAACCAGTGATATGAAGTGTCAAAAAGACTTAAATCAACCCTACTGAGCTATTGGAAAAGTCAAAACTTGAGTTCAAAATATTTTCAAAATCTGCCCACAGGCAAGCCTTGGACACAGTGCGGGAAACTCACATTCCCGCAGTCTAGTTAAATGCAGACTGCAGAATTTCCGCACTGGAATATATACGCAACGTGCGGACAATAAATATTCTCGCAGGCTGTTAATTAGCACAGTGCGGGAATCTCTGAAAGTAAAGAAAAATTTTCAAAATCAAGCAAAATCCAAATTGGTTTTGTAACCTAGAAGGTGTCTCAGGGTATCCTGAGGACTCAGAAGTTTACAAATCAGGAGAAAAAAGAAACAAGAGCAAATGGCCACAGAAAGTTCAAGAAACCAAAAAAGACAAAGGTGTTTCTCCCCAGCAGAGTCGCCAATTTTGTTTATGGATAAATTCGTGAGTGCGGACACAGACCAATCTCCCCAGATCCACCTGGATCTGGAACAAACCGTAATAGAATACTACTCTTTCCCTAGATCTTGATATTGAATGAACTAAGAGAAATGGATAGTGGACATACCTTACGTTCGCTCTCCTTTTAATCTCTATTGTTCCTTGCTCTGCTCCAATCTTCTTGTGTCGTTCAATCACAACAACACAAACCAATCACAACAAAGGCATTAATATATTCAATACCTAGTCTATACATGTGATCAAGGAATCATGTAATAAGATGACATCATCATTATGGGAAAGGGACATATTCATGTATTGCATTAACTGAAAGAGAAATATACAACCTGAGCCTTGATGTTGTAGATCTCCTTTCGATGGATCTTAGCTCTGACACACACACTTGCTCATGCATGAAGAAGTTCAACCACATATGATTACTTGTAGTCTCTTGCTGCTGTAGCTTCAATTGTCCATATAGTCTTGCACCAGTTCTCCAATCAATGTTTAGCTAGCTTGCTGCTTTTGCTTCAACTTAACTTCTTGCTTAACCCTTTCCATAAGTAATCTCCTCAATATATAGGAGAAGATTGATTAGTTACTTGGATAGGGAATGATCCCAAGATATCTGGAAAGTCAGTATTTTGCTAACCATTCGAACTCCAACTCATCCTTCTAGAAGATTCCTTCTAGAAGGATCGAGAACTTATTGATTTTTCTCCTTTAGAAACATGTACGCACCCTAACCATTAACACAGTGCGGATAGTCCGCAGTCAAGATGAATGAAGCATGCGGAAATTAAGTATTCCCGCAGGAGAGTATAATGCAGCCTGTGAACTATTTTCAAAATAGGATTTTGAGAAAATGATAAGTGTAACCTTCTTCAGGAAAAAGTTCTTAATGAAGAGTTTGATCTTCCATCATCATGACATAATCATATTATCATCTCGATAACCAAAAATGTGGATAACACAAGGGGGCACCGCTAACTTGTTTATGGGATGGAGGTTGTCTTGCCCATCGAATTTTAGATCCCGTATCTAAAATTGGTAGTACAATTATTGCCAGACACTTCTCCACTCGAAGAATGATTAGTATACCTTGAGCAGCTTAATGAACAACATCGTGATGCAACCCTGGCCAATGAGGATCACAAACATAAGGTCAAGTGTCAATATGATAGGTTCGTTTGTCCTCGAATTTTCTCTGAAGGCGACCTTGTCCTGGTCTATGACCAAGATAAGGACCCCCTGGGGGCAGGCAAATTCAAACCCATGTGGTTCAGGCCTTTCATCATAAAAGAGGTATTAAAAAGGGGCGTCTATCATTTGGTTGATTTTGAAGGGAATGCTTTGGCAGAGCCTAGAAATGGGCTCTACCTCAAGAAGTATTACTCATAGGTAGGTCACTATGGGTAACCTTTTGTAACATATTTATAGTCTTTGTACTATTACCTTTTAGTTTCTTTTAAGTGTTATGGACATATCATTGATGTTATCTTTCATCACTGTGGCAAATGTCAAGTGATTTCGAGGTGTTCATTGGGTATGCAGATGGTGCTAGTCGACACACTCGGACGCTTGCCTCCTTAGCTTGGGTAATCTTTACACCTCAAGGCCAATTGTTATCTTCTGGAGGTATATGCTTAGGTGACACTACAAATAATGTCGTTGATTATAGTGCAGTTATTGAATTACTTTTTTATGCTTTGTCATTGGGTATCTCTCATCTCCGGGTCTACCTCGATGCTCAATTGGTTGTGTCTCAGTTAAATAGAGTGTATTGGGTTCATGATCCAACTTTACACCGACGATTCCTTAGGGTACGTCTCTTAGAACAAAACTTTGATTATATTACATATTTTCATGTTCCTAGGAGATTAAACCAAGTTACAAATACTCTAGCTAATCAAATTTTAGATTTGCATCTTGCACACATATGAAAGAACATTGACATAAGCATGTAAACACATTTTTGCACACGTGATCCATAAGACACAAAGGACCAAAAAAACCATATATAATATCATAAAGTAACCAGAGTACATAGATGGATGTAAGTTCCTCAAAAATAGGACCAATAATGAGTAACATGACTTACCTTCTCCGGGCTCGTTAAACTTACATCGAAGGATGCTACCATTGTGTGTTTTGTTAACCGCATTTTCATACCTTATATATCATCCTTGTAACAATTTGCTTCTACGTTTTAACACCCTTGGCCCCCAGAGGATGTTTTCCCGAGTATCATTATTTTGAACATCAGTCTTGTCCTTGTGCCTTGAACTTGTATGTTTGCAACACTCATTCCTCCTTTGTAACGTAATCTCCCTTTATTCTTTTTCCAAAATTATTGAAAAGGAAAAAAAAAAATCAAATATACCCCAAAAAGAGGAAGGGAAAAGTATTTTCTTTATTGGCTGCATAATGAGTCACCCTTGGATAAAGCACATATGTCTGTTTTTTCATCAGACTATGGGATGTAGTACAACCTTAGGAAGCTTTTCTCGCTATATAGTTGTGTCCTCCACCATTTGGTTATCCTTCCAAACATATGGAGAGTTTGCGTTGCCCCTTGCTTCGTAGACTTATGATTAATGCCATGCTACCTGAGTCTCATCATTTGGCATGCTATTATCCAAGGGAAGTTTGTCACCAAGCTTGATTCAACCCCTCTGCAATATGTCTCTTTTCCTCATACCCAACCATCCTGAACATCCAATCAAGTCCTTGTTCGAAATCACTGAAGCCTTCAGTCCGATCATCAATATTATCAAGTCCATGACCGACGAGCCATCGAAAACCTATGGGTAGTGCAGTCGTACACTCATATTACACTCCTACCCAAGTTTTGAAGATTTTGAAGTTGTTGCTCGAGCTCTGAAGATCTCATCTCCAGCCATTAGGCCGTATCAACTTCTAGAAGATGGATGCTCTATATGTATATCTTTTCAATTTTGAGATGTAGCTCTGTTGTGTATTGTTTGTGGCTACTCTTTATATAGTTATATGACATGGATCTACAGTGTATTTGATTGGTAGCCATGAATCTATCCTGAGCATGGATATGCTCGCCTCGGTAAAACATTTGTTATTTTGCAGATGGCACCTCCCGGTTCCTGATCCTTGGGCTCAATCGTTTAGCACATCAGTAAAGATTGGTAATGTATTTCGGCCATCAGATGCTCTTTTGACCTCACACATTAGGGGGCATCTGTTATAAACCTAAATTGCACCACACATGCATACCTGGCATCAAGCCATCTCATATCCCTTATTTTCCAAAGCACTGTTGAACAACTCTTTGAAAATCCTATTTTATAAAGGCCCACATGCCCTACTCCATTACTGCATGCATGTATACACTGGCTAACCTAAGACAGCCCGCGTGGATTGACAAAATCACGAAAAAAGGAAAGTTGTTGACGGAACACAAAAGCTATGGGTGAGTTAACTGAAACTCCCAACCATGCATGGCTGAGGGTTTGTCCAAATACCTAGTGTTACATGTCAAAATTAATCAATTGGATAAGTGTTACATGTTCCTCTCAATTGTCGTAAGTGTCGCATCTTCCTTACAACTTTTGCAAGTGTCGCAAGTTGGTCACAAGTGTCGCAAATGATGTTCAAACATACTGCCATGATGAACGACACTAAGGAGACACTTATAACATCTCATATGCTTGATTTGAAGGAGGAGAACTGGTTTACTGAAGACAAATAACCCTTGACACCTGAAAAGAGCCCCGAAACAGAGGTTCTGAGGGGGAGCGCTCCACTATATCAGCTCTAGGAGCATTGGCGCTCCCCTAAAATGCTTCAGGGAGCATTATAACATTCCCCTTCCCCCTCTGAAGGAGAGTTTCTCATCTTGAGAGTGCTGGTGCCCCTCCATGGCTTACCAGGGAGCACTGTAGCTCTCTGATGCCCCTTCTAAGGGAGCGCTGCCTAATCTGAGGCAATAGTTGGCCCGTTGAGGAGAATAAGGGGAGGATCTTTCGAGATTAGGAGGTAGTTGTGCTTGAATTCTTGGTTTCATCAAGAGATCCCTGATCTAAGGAGAAGGTTCCCAACTTGTTATAAAGATAACTCAAGAGGTTAAGATCCTCTTAACCTATATAAACAGGCTCTATGATGGTGGAAACGGGGAAGAACTGAAAATATGAAACTTATGATCTTGGAGAAAATACATAGTCAGCCAAAGGAGAGTGATCAGTGAAGTTGTTGTTGTCCAGGTTGTGGATCTTTCAGGCAAGGGTTAGATGAAGAGGACTTGACGAAGCTGTCGCATTCGCATCTACGATTGTAAGTACTGCTGTCGTTATTCTCATTAATATGACACGCTTGGCCTGTTTCTTTCTAGTTTGTGTCTAATGTCACATGAACTTATCATTAATTGATAGATCTATTTTCAAGCTAATATCAATAGAGTAGGAAGCGGTTGTATCTCTTTTTTTTCACATGATCCAGCGAGAAGTAAAGGATTGAAGTGGAACTAGGAGCGTGCAGGGACAAACACCGATAAAAGGTACTTCTGTCATCCTTCCTTCTCATGTGTTAGTTTAGATAGATTTGAAAGGAAGTCAGTGTCCATGTTAACCATTTTCTATCTAGAGTTAGGGTCAAGCTCTTAGAGGCGGTCTACCTGACCACAGGGAGATTTTCCTACAACAGAAACTGGCGACTCCACTGGGGAGATAGCCTCAAATTGAAACTTCTTGTTTTGATTTTCCCCTCATTAACCTTGTTCTATCCCTTGATCATTTCAGACCTAGTTCACTCCTCTTTTGATTGGTTTCATGAGCTGATTGGCTCCTTGTCCCATCATACTCAACATAATTGCCAAGTTTGGATTTCAATTTTTGGAATTTTTTGACATTTTTGGGATTTTTAGACCCTGGCTCCCCTGTCCCAGTGTTAACAAAGCGCCAGTGCTCCCCCATACCTCTGCACAGAATGATATAATTCTCCTTGCCTTTGGCAACAGAGCACCATCCTCTTTTTGGCCCAAAAACCCTACAGAACTGCCTTTTTCAGGGTTTGCCTCTGTGTCTCTTCTGCTGAGTGGCCTTGTGAGTCGATGTTTCTTCCCTTCTAGCCTTGACATCTGTCTTTTGATTGAAGAATATGAATCTTACTATTTGGATCTTGTAGCCTTCTTCACTATTTTTATTGAGCTTTTCCTGTTGAGTGAAGTTTGAAACCCATGCATTTTTCTTCTCTCCTCATCAGCTGAGTACAAACCCTGGTGAAGGTCGTCAAAGGCCTACAAACCTCTTCATCTTGATTTCAGTCAAGGTCATTGTTATTCAACTTTTGCTTTTGGGTGTGAAGTTTGTTTTTTTTTTCTTTGATTGTTTCTTTTCTTTCACTTTTTGTTTTGATTGCTACGAAAGGGTGTATTGTTTGTGTAACTTTTTGCTTGTGCTAGTTTGGTTTTAATTCATACAAGAAAAGTAATTAGCAAGACGAGAATTGTGGTGTATTGATCATCACTTATACGCAAACAATAAAAGACATCTTTACGATTGATAGTGCATATTAGAAGGCATTTAAATTTTTTTGCATTACATCAGGATTTGATTGAGAAAAGAATCGTTTGAGGACATTCCTTATTTATGCTTGATTAGTGAAAAGAACTCTCTCTCTCCCTTAGCTAGATGTTCATCGAAAGGAAATCACTGCTTATCATGTTCGATGCATTCTTTGGGTCTGAGTCATAATTCCATTTGTTTCACTTCCATGCACCCCTTTGCGTAAAGAACAGCCATAAAAATCAACGCTAATTAAAAGTTATTTAGAAATTTTTCTTTTCTAGGATCCTCCACCAACAGTAGACTAGGATTAGTACTTTGGATTAGGGCTGTGAGAATAACTCTCCAAAGTTTCCAAAACAAACAGTAACATCCTGAGTTAGGGAGAGTAAATCCAATTATCGTATAAGTCTGCCTGGGATCCCCCTCTCACACAGGGGTTATGCATGAGGTCGCATTCGGGTGAGCTACGAGGACTAACCCTTTTTGGTTTAACTGATTGTGGTGGTCAGATCGTATTATGGGGATCACTTTGAGGTAAATCCACAATTACTGTGTGGAAGCCTTTTAGTTGATTTCGGGCTTGATACCCTGCCCGTACGTTCAGATCGGACTGTCAATTGTTCCCGCCCAGGGGCTGACTGTGAATTGGTAACCTTAGTGGCCATAATCTTTAGTGTCTTCACAAGGTGACGGTGACGGGAAGTCTCACTGTACCTGGAGCAGACATTGGTCAAACTCACTCGAGATCCTTGGAGGGTAAATCCACAATTACTGCGTGGAATCTTGCACCAAGGCGTAAGTCTGTTAAGCAGGTCGCCATTGTAACTATTCCACCCTATCCCCGCCCCTTTTGGACTTGATCATGTGACGTTGGATTTCATCACCAACTAGTATGGTCATCAAAAGAAGGTCCTGTTTGCTTGGTTGTGATTCTTAGATTCTTTTAGCGTGTGCTATTTCTTTTCGTTAGTTGGCCATAGATTTCTTTCGCCGATTCTTTTTCGCCAACATCGACCCTCCACGCCGCTCGTGGAGGCTACAGGGATTTCCTCCAGAACATATGGAAGGAAACACCCCTTTACCCCCTCATTCTAAGGATGAATCCCCTCAACAGAGCGAGGTTCATAATACTACAACTTCCCAAGAAGAAGTTCCCATTCCTTTGGAGAATTCTCGAATTGTCTCAGAATCTCCAGAAGCTTATCGCATTCCGGAGGGATACGAACGACAGATCCTCCACCTGAATTTCGCTGGAGAATTTGTTTTTGTCAATCCTTCTGACATTCCAGCCAGGTCTTCTCAAAACCTATTAACTAGTGACCCTTTTTGGACTGCGGACGTTGTTCGGAGTCCACCACGCTTGGTGCAAGATCTTTATGGAATAGGAGAAGAT
This sequence comes from Picea engelmannii, assembly GCA_009831015.1. Lineage (NCBI taxonomy): Eukaryota > Viridiplantae > Streptophyta > Pinopsida > Pinales > Pinaceae > Picea > Picea engelmannii. The sequence continues at coordinate 1,858,763 of ML778521.1, forward strand.
GTTGATGGATCTTTTTCCTACATTGTACCCCCAAATCACTTCATCAGTACTACCACTTTTACAGCCACACCAACCGTTGGTCCGAATATACCGTCCATTGGCCCAAGGTCTACTATTCCCCTCCAAATGGCCCATTCGACAATGACCCTGCACATTCCGACCATCCCCGCCGGTAACGCGGTAGTTAATCAAGCCCTGATTGGCACACCTGTAACACCGAGACCCACACTCCCTTTTGGATTCAGGGCACTAAATGCTTCTGCTACCACCACTGCCCAAATCACTACCCAAATGATGCCAGGAAGTTCCATACCTATCCAAGAACCCGGAGGGACTAGCCTTGGTGGTCCTAACCCGATTGGTGGCACCAGTCTGTCATTTACGTCTAGCTCTCAGATCCTGGGAACTCTACCTCAAACTGGGGGGCATCCTCCCTCTGGAGGAAAAATTCCATTCGGAGAGAACCCTAATGCTGGGGGGCATACTCTCATCGGAGGAAAAATTCCATTCGGGGGGCACCCTCATGCTGGGGGGAAACCTCAATCCGGAGTACACCATCAACCACAAGGACAAAATGTGTCTGCCACACCCAATCCGTGGAGCGTCCCTTTCCAAGGAAAATCACATGCCTCCACGGGGAAAAATGTTCATACTCCGCAACAATCCCCTTATGGACAAATGCCAAACCCACCCTATAATCCACAAAACCCATCCGGTTATCCTCCGCTCACAAACACTTCTCAAAACATTTCAAATCCTATGTACCTTGGTCAAAACCAACCTGACATGAGAGAGCCCACAAGTTATAATTATCCACATAACCCAGTATTGGGCCCCACTGGTGTCCCTCTTCCACACCAGCATTACCCACAGGTTAATCGACAACTACCTTTTCTAGCCACTCTGGACCTTCCAAACTTGTCTCGGTTAACGAATGATCCCATTTATCATTCTCCGGTTTGGCCAGCTATTCTAGCTAAACTTCCTTCTGATATCCCAAAATTCGACGGAAAGCCCGGAGAAGACCCAAACAACCACGTAATGACCTTCCATTTGTGGTGTTCATCCAACTCCCTCATGGACGATTTGATTCGTTTGCGTCTTTTCCAACGAACACTTATGGGTTCCACAGCAAAATGGTATATTGAATTACCATGCACATCCTTCCACGATTTCAACTCTCTTGCCATGTCCTTCCTCACACATTTCCAACTACCCATTTGATACAAGACGGGTACTGAACTATTAACCTCTCTTCGTCAGACAACTTCCATACATATCTCCGATCACATCCATGAATGGAGACGACAACGAAGGCTAATCAAAGAAATCATTCCCGACCAATTGTTAGCAGAATGGTTCACGGAATCACTATTACCCTAGATTGCTCGTGATGTTACCATGGGAGGCGTAGTCACCGAGGAAGAAGCCATCGCCCGGGCTCAGTACTTAGACTTAGTCTATTCACAATCCGGTACTCTATATGAGTTGATTCTGAATGCTACCTGTGCCACTAACGATCCATTCAAACCATCGACTGATTCGCATGAAGATGGAGTTATTGGCTCCGTCAAAACTCAATCTACTACTCAGTCTATTGGAACAATCTAGTGGCCAGCTTCCACGGATGCTCCCAGTTCGACTGCACTTTCTTCTACCCCACCTCAAACTCAGGTCTCTGATGTGAATGCGGTCTAATCAACCCCTTCACAACAACTTGGGGGCAAGAAGAAAGTGAGGAACAAACCAAAGAAGAACAACAACAATGAGCAACCCAAGACCCAACCGCAAACCCCTTCTATCGGAAAAAAACCACAATGAAAACCGAAATTCCCATGTCTCATTTGCGGTGAAGATCACTACACTCGAGACTGCCCACATCATGATGAAGTGGCCAAACTTTTCAAAGGAAATTCGCAACCCGCTGTGCTCACTCAGCCTTTTCCGCAGCAACAATCGTTGGTTGCACAAACCCCCACGCCGGGGGGCAGTTCCAACCAACCCCATGATGAGGCCTCGACAAGTTCCCACATTTACTTGTTTAACGGAGTTAATCTAACAACTCGCTCTGCGACATATGACATGCCAGTTAAACTTGATAAACCGAAGATCGCTAACGGTTCTGCTAGAGACCCGTTACCATCCACCGTCAATCCTCCATTTGTTAGCCCTCCATCCGGGCCACTCTATATTGAGAAACCATCTTTTGACTCCATCCTACGCCCTCCTAAGAGCACCATATGAAAATCTACATTCAATCCTAATTCACGGGCGACCCAAAACTACAATATCGTAGAAGATTTGGCCCAAGCCCCGTCTACCATGTTCGCCGTGGAAGTTCTACAACACTGTCCCAACCAATGTAGAATGCTCTTAGCTGCTATTGGCGCTTTCAATATCGAGTCATCAAACTACCTCACATTTAATCTGGATGATCATCAACTGCGACTCTCCCACCAGCTAGCTTTCCAAATCATTGTGGTTGTTCACAATCAACAAATCCACCGGACTATCCTGGATGAGGGAGCCTCCACCTGTGTCATGTCTCTAGCCTGTTGGAAAGGTTTGAAATCACCTTTCCTTAACAAATCCGCTACCATGTTACGTACCTTTTATGGACGAGGTTTTCATCCTCACGGATTATTACAATCCTTAGTTGTTCAACTGGGCAGAAAAACTGTTACTGTTGACGTCGAGGTGGTCGATGCCCCCCTCGATTACAACCTACTACTTGGAAGAAGTTAGTTCTACGCGATGACTATCGTCGCCTCGTCGGTGTTTCGATGTGTACAATTCCCCCATTAAGGCAAAATTGTTACCATCGATCAGCTCGATTTCTTCACACCCGACGCTTGCATCCTTGCTACCAACAACATTCCCTTTCTAGGAGACTACCCAGTTACGTATGAAAGCATTGGTGTTGTCTTATTGAAAGATTCTAGCCTCATGGGTACCTTCCCTACACCACTTCCACCCACCGCACATCATATTGCCGCCGTCAATATGATTTCGACTATGCCTTATCAATCCTTGGAATCATCCGACCCTTGGGTTGTGCCTAGTCCTTTGGAATTCGATGTGATTGGGGACACAATGCCTCTAAGCCCAGCTGAGGCTGCATACGTAGCTATTCAATCTGCCTCTGCCTCTTCGAAAACTTCACATTCATTAGCACCCGATACTTATTCGGTTCCCTTGTGGTTAGATTCCCTATCATCTGCCGTTGATTACATTTCCCAAATTTTTCCTTCGGACGAATCTATCATGGAAATGCTTAGCATTGACGATCTTCCCTGGGATGACAACCACCATCGATCCTCTTTTCTTCCACCTTTGGAAGAAATCCAAGACATACGATCTGTCTTCCCTCCCGATGTTACCGAAGCTCCGCAATCTCCTATCCTCACACAAGATACTCTTTCTGAGGGGAACATGGGTAACATCTCTACTATGGTCACGATTGACATTTCAATCAAAGAAGGTGTCGTGGAAAACATCAACCTTGGTGCTAATTGCACACTCGACGAAGTGGTTTCTTACACCACTTTATTCAAGGAATTCCGTGATGTCTTCGCATGGATTTACGAGGAAATTCCAGGGATCGACCCTTCGATTGTCATACACGAAATCAAAACCTACCCTGACGTGAAACCGGTTCGGCAAAAGCTTCGCCAGGTTCATCCCAAGAAAATCGCAGCTATAAAGGCAGAAGTTGAAAAACTTCTAAAATCTGGCTTTATCTATCCCATCCCTCTAACCAAATGGGTCTCCAACCTTGTTCTGGTTGCTAAGAAACAAGGGACCATCCGTGTTTGCGTTGACTATAGAGATCTCAACAAAGCTTGTCCTAAGGACAACTACCCTATGCCCTTCATCGATCAAATCATCAATAATTGCGCAGGGAGCGTAATCTTTTCTTTCATGGATGGCTTTTCTGGATATAACTAGATTGAAATCTTGCCTACAGATCAACACAAGACAACCTTCATCTTCCCTTGGGGAACTTTTGCCTACCGAAAGCTACCTTTTGGCCTTAAAAATGCTGGAGCCACTTTCCAGCGAGCCATGTCGTACACTTTTCATGACATCAAACATATAGCAAAACCGTATCTCGACGATTTACCCGCACATTTGTTAAATCGATCCGATCACATTGATCATTTACATGCAATTTTTCTGCGATGTAGGTTCTACCGCATTCGCCTGAACCCACACAAATGCATTTTCGCTGTCGAATCTGGTCAACTCCTTGGTTTCATTGTATCCAAAGATGGGATCAGGGTGGATCCCTTAAAGATCAAGACCATCTTAGCCTTACCTCCACCTACTAATGTAACCCAACTCCAAAGTTTGCAAGGAAAAGAAAACTTCCTTCGTCGTTTCATCTGCAATTATGCCAAGATTACTAAAGGATTTATGCGCTTATTGCAGAAGAACGTCCCTTTCATCTGGGATGACGCAGCTCAACGGTCATTCAACCCTCTCAAGCACGCTTTGACCCATGCACCTTTGTTACATCTCCTTGAATATACAAAGGATTATATCCTTTACTTGGCCCCTTCTACTTCCACCATTGCAATGGTGTTAGTCCAAGAAGACCCCAACGACGAAGAACATGTGATCTATTATCTGAGCAAGAGTTTATTTGGACCCGAACTCAGATATTCGCATGTTGAGAAACTGGCTCTGGCACCCGTCATCGTTGTCCAAAGGTTTCACCACTACATCTTATTACGTACCACCACAGTAATCGCAGACTCCAACCCCATGTACCACGTCCTAACACGTCAAGTACTTGGGGGAAAATATTCAAAATGGATCGTTATTCTTCAAGAATTTGATCTTGAGTTTACAAAGGCTAAAGCCAAAAAATCCCTGGTGTTTGCCGAGCTCATTTGTGCTCTCCCTCGTGCCGATGAAAACATCGAACCTAGAGATTCTCTCCCCAGTGAATCTCTCTTCCTCATCAGCACCTCTGATCCTTGGTATGGAGACATTCTCCTCTACCTTCAAACACAACGTTTTCATCCCAACATCTCTCGTGAAGAGTGTCGACGCATTCGTCACCACTCTCGTCGTTATATCATCCTCGACGACACTTTGTATCATCGTGGTATCGACACCATCCTTCGGCGATGTCTGATTCACGAGGAGGCTGAACGCATTTTGAACAATTGTCACCTTGGCGCCTATGGCGGTCACCTTTCCGGAATGGCCACAGCCCAAAAAATCCTACGTGTCGGCTACTTTTGGCCCTCAATTTTCAAAGATTGTATCAAGGCTGTCAAGAAATGCCCACCCTGCCAAATCTTTAACAAGAAGGCACGCACCCGCCCTATGGTGTTGCACCCTATTATCTCCATCGGCCTCTTCACCAAATGGGGCATTGATTTCATGCAGTGTAAGCCTACCTCAGCCGGGGGGCACGGTTATATCATCGTCGTCGTTGACTACTTCACCAAATGGGCTGAGGCTATGCCTACCTTCCTGAATGATGTCCGTACGACAGCTCTTTTCCTCTTCAACCACATCATAACTCGTTTTGGTGTACCACGTGCCATTGTCACTAACCATGGTGCACATTTCAAAAACCAGATGATGAGCGAGTGTTGGCAGCCAATTTTTTTTTTTTAATTGCCCTAAAATCTGCCTACACCTATGTCTCTTGAATTCCAAATTTCTGTCGCATTTCACAAAAGACGACACTTTCATTTCAAGTGACATTTGCAAATTCGTTTCAACTTAGTTTTCATGACTGAAAGCGTGAAAACTCATCCATCATCATTTGGACTGTTATGATCTTCTCATTGATATGTTGATTGGTACTTACCTTTGGTTTATTTTTTGAACTATGTCCATTTGTCACTCTGATTGCACAACTTGATTTTTTAATTGATAAGGCATTGAGTTTGTTGATTGATGAATTATACTTGATTATATAGAGGTCATGGTGGATTAAAGTTTTCTTTATGATATGATCCTATTATTATGAGCTCTCGACTTATAGATTTTATAAAATCTCTTGTTGCAATGTTTTATAAATTTGGACTATGCAACAAGCGCATGGGTCAAAGGTGAGTTTGATGTCATGGAAATGTTTTACACTTGGCGCATTAATATAACATATGGTTTTGGTTTTACATTTGCTTAATGGCACGTTGATATGGTTATTCACCAATTTGGGTTGGCCGATTAATTGTGTCTAGTGATGGAATGATTATTGACCCCGAGAGGACCCAAGTCATCACTAAACTTCCCCCACCTACCTCCAAAAAATCCATGCAGTCTTTCCTAAGCCAGATTAATTTCGTGAGAAGATTTGTCCCCAGTTTCTTCGAAATGGTCAGGCCTCTCCAGAACCTGATTAAGAAAGACACCCAATATCACTGGGGACCCACAGAAAACCAAGCTTTCAATGCTATAAAGAAGGCCATAATAGACGCTCTGTCTCTCATGAGCCCTGATTTCTCTCAAGAATTTACACTCTATACTTTTGCCTCTGATCGTTCCTATGCCGCGGTCCTAACTCAGAAGAATTCTGAAAACAACGAAGTACCCATCACCTTTATGAGCTATTCTTTCAAAGGTGTTGAACTTAACTACCCAGAGGTTGACTAGCAAGCCTATGCTATCTTCAAGGCAGTTAAGAATTTCCGGTCTTATCTTTTGAAGTCAAGGATGAAGGTCATTGTCCCCTACCCTGCCGTAAGGAACTTGTTAGTGCAAAAGGAGTTAGGAGAGAAAAGAGCCAACTGGGTCACCTCCTTATAGGAGTATGACTTAGAGATCACCCCAGCACAGATTGTGAGAGGCCAAGGATTGTGTAAGTTGGTTGTTGATTCAGAAACCAAACAACAAGAAAATAGTGATACGTCAGACCTAGAACAATGCGATCATAATTTGATTTGTTGTGCACAAAACCTCGTAAGTCCTTGGTAAGATGATATTCGATTTTGTCTTCAACATGGATCAGCACCCCATCACCTTGACCCTGCCAAGAGAAGAGCATTGAGACTAAATTCTGCCTCCTTTCATCTAGTTAACAGTATACTGTTTCATCAGAATTTCAATGGCGTACTGATGCATTGTCTTGAAAAGGACGAAGCAGAAAGAGTCTTGCTTGAGTTACATGCAGGAGAAGATGGTGGTCACTTCGGTGGCAATACCACTGCCCATAAGGTTTTAAGAGCCGGTTACTACTGGCCAACACTTTTTAGGGACGCCCACGCCTTGTGCCGTAAATGTATCATTTGTCAGAAAGCGTCAGGGCGATTGCAAAAACCAACCTTCCCTTTGCAACCCATTTTAGTCGATTCTCCTTTCCAGCAATGGGGCCTTGATATCATAGGTCCTATTAACCCTTCATCCGCAAAACAACACAAGTATATTGTGACAACCACCGATTACTTTACTCGATGGTCCGAAGTCGCTGCGCTGAGAACTGTTAACACAAGTCAGGTGATCGCTTTTCTATAATCGAATATCATCACCCGTTTTGGTATCCCTGATTGTCTAGTCTTTGATAATGCTTCATAATTTCTTCTCTTGAGATGACTGAGTTCTCCTTAGAAAAGGGAATAAATCTGAAGTATTCTTCTAGTTACTATCCTCAGGGTAACGGTTTAGCAGAATCAACAAACAAGAACTTGATCAAGATTATCAAGAGAATCGTGGCTGAAAATCACAAGAACTGGCACAACACACTGCTGAATGCGCTGTGGGATGATAGGGTAACACCCAAAGCTACTATAGGTAACTCTCCCTTTTTTCTTGTTTATGGAAGAGAAACCATTCTGCCACCTCATATTCTTCTTCCTTCGCTCCAATTGTCACAAAAATATCAAGAAGAAGATTGTCCCCCTTTAGAAAGTCGTATTAATACTTTAATGAAGTTAGAAGAAGTTAGAACTCAAGCTAAGTGTAAACTAGACCAACATCAACAACTGATTAAAAGCTGGTTCGATTCTAATTCTGCTTCTGATAGGAATTTTGAAGTAGGTGATCTCGTCTTAAAGTGGGACAAACCACACGAAGGGAAGGATGAACACACCAAATTTCAAAATTTGTGGCTTGGGCCATTTTTGGTTGCTGAAAAGTTGGGTCCTAGTTCCTTTCGTTTGCAGAATCTTGAAGGGCAGCTTGACACCTATCCGGTGAATGGCCAAGCCCTGAAAATATAATTTGCTTGATTTCTACCCTTGTATATTATGTAAATATCTCCTTTTGTTTTTATTTTTTTCCTTTGTTTTCATTTTTGGTTTTGATTTGATTGATCAGTTTTTTTTGTTTTTTGAAACATATGCATGCCTGTGCACCGAGCTATTCAGACAAAGACCATGGGAAAATATCTTCGCTAAAATAACTTCTGAAAGGTTGTACGAACATCAGTGACATATTTCTAAAAATGATATTTATGTTGGGAAATTTTGCTATTTGAAAGAAGTTTACTAATTTCAATCTCTGAGTGAAGTTTGTCATGATCATATTTATCTTTTTACACTGTCCCTTTTCCGTAAAGGAATGACTCAAAAGGATGTCTCCCTGTCATAGTAAGTTGTTTTAGAAATAAAACATTTATGGAGCTGAATAAAGGACAGTATGAAAAAATTCTGATGAGGTAAAAAAAAAATATGATAAAATATCTAGATCTTTCAGCACCACCCCGCTCAGCTATACACAAAAGAAAAACAAAATAAAAATGTCAATAAGAGCTGTGGGAAGTGTTTGTAAACCCGCCGGGATACTGAACAGGTCCGCTGGCAGCGGGTAAATGCAAGCATGGTGCCAAGACAACTTCGTCAGGGTACCGAACAGGCCCACTGGCAGTGAAGCAATGTCGGGTAAATGAAAATCTGAAAAAATTACAAGAAACTTCTTTTAAAGTCCTTTATTCTAATCTAGAACTTCTTGACAGGATACAGACGTCCGAGTGGGTTAAATGGCAACCCTGTCGAGGCTATGGATGCCTTCTGGAAGAAGTGGCCATGCCAACTGTATTGAAGATTTTATCATAAAAATCATGACTTGCTGATCTTAAGACTATTATCAGTTTGCATCTTTTAAAACATCGCTAGAAAAAAATGGTAGAGGATGATGTTTGTACGATTTTCTGGTGGTTGTTTTTGAGTTGAATTTTTCTTTGTCATCTTAATCTGAATTTGTTCCTTTTGACATAGATAACTTCTTCTCCCAGTGTGTCGCCATTGTTGGCAGCCAATTATTATTATTTTTTAATTGCCCTAAAAGCTGCCTACACCTATGTCTCTTGAATTCCAAATTTCTGTCGCATTTCGCAAAAGACGACACTTTCATTTCAAGCGACATTTGCAAATTCGTTTCAATTTAGTTTTCATGACTGAAAGCATGAAAACTCATCCATCGTCATTTGGACTGTTATGATCTTCTCATTGATATTCTGATTGGTACTTACCTTTGGTTTATTTTTCGAACTATGTCCATTTGTCACTCTGATTGCGCAACTTGATTTTTTAATTGATAAGGCATTGAGTTTGTTGATTGATGAATTATACTTGATTATATAGAGGTCATGGTGGATTAAAGTTTTCTTTATGATATGATCCTATTATTATGAGCTCTCGAATTATAGATTTTATAAAATCTCTTGTTGCAATGTTTTATAAATTTGGACTATGCAACAAGCGCATGGGTCAAAAGTGAGTTTGATGTCATGGCAATGTTTTACACTTGGCGCATTAATATAACATATGGTTTTGGTTTTACATTTGCTTAATGGCACGTTGATATGGTTATTCACCAATTCGGGTTGGTCGATTAATATGTTTTAAACGTTATTATTATTGATTGAACAACAATGTACTGTGCCATTAATACACTACATGGCGGTGATAATTCCACCACCTTCGCACGCATTACATTGATTCATTCCCCTTTGAGCGCTTGCAGCTGTTAAGCCCTATCGATTTTTCCTCCTACATATTGTATTGTTCAAACCAAACCCTACCATGCACCCGCACCATGGCTCCAGTCGTAAGGGATGAGCCCAATGGTAGCCAGGCACTGTTAATGTTTGATGGTGCTTACAGCGACCTGGAGGAATTCGGATGGCTCCCGTTCATATGAAAGTTTGATGGCTTTAACCCTGGTGTGGCTCGGCAATTTGTGTTAACCTTCGATGGCTGCCGAGCCAAGGTTGGGGATGTCCAGTTAGAAATTGATGAGCAATTTCTTAGTTTGGCTACTGGTCAGAAATGGTCAAAAAATTGCAAAGTGGAAGATGTCCCGTGGACATTACTCTTTCAGTCACGAAAGGTGAGTTCTTGTGACAAGGGTTTTCTTGCAAATATGTTGAAGCAACGCTAGCACGACTTGCTGATGGTAATCAAGCAGTTCATTACCTACGAGGGCCAGTATGGTTTCGTTTTCTTGTACCACCTTCGGATACTTATGGTTTTCATGGGTTATGAAATTAATATACCTCACTACTTGCATAGGAGTTTGTTTAAAATGTCTAAAAGGTTCAAATGGAACCAGTTCGATACCAGTCTTTTCCATTTCGGGTTAATTAAAATGCTTATGGTTTATGAGTTGGGGTTACACCGAGATTGTTGGGAGGATTTTCTTAAACGTAATAATTTTGGTCACTCAAGCCCACCACAGGTTGATAAACCCATGGTGAGTGAGAGTAAGTTGATACCCCTTGTGCCTTACAGTGCTCTGCTGCCTACACCCCTACCTGATTCACCTATCAACCTACCCGGTTCTGTTACCAGTCATGTCGAAAATACTAAACCCATGGCTAAAAAGCCTAAGACTAAACCTATTGCCAATTCTAAAGGCAAGAAGAACGCCCGGTTAATCTCTCGCATGGCAAGAAACAAACCAAAGGCACCTATTAAGCCTGACCCTATCATGGTTAGTGAAGATTCTGACTCAGAGATTGAACATTACCTGGCAAGTGAATATCCCTATTCCGAAGGTCTGTGTGACAAACCCTCATACGATTTTGTGAACAATCTACCACCATGTTCACAAAATGATCCTAATTATCCAGGCATCAAAATGCCTTGTGAAACCCCTAGTGACTCGTCTAAACCCCCTTCTGCTCCAACCGAAACAACTGCTCCACCATGTGAACAGTGTGGCTCATGGTTGGAAAGGTATTACCTCGATGTGCCAATGCTGTAGTCCAGAATCCATGCTCTAGAATATCAAGTGGCAAGGCTTACCAGCCAGAAGGCAAAGATGTCATCCACTGATAAGAAGTAGTGAACAACAGGATCGATTTTGTTTAAGAATGTGGAGTCTGCTACAGTGGTTTTGAACTCAAAGCTGGCATAGTCCAAACAGTCGCACTGGTATGATTATCACCTATTTATATGATGAACTCACAGCTCTGTGTATAGCCTCGAGTTGAAATTGGTTAATAAGCATGCATGTGTTGTATATAAGTTTGATTAATTGACTTTTGGATTGGTTTTGATTAGATTTAGTTCTGATCTGATTGATCATGATTGGATTTGATTTTTTTTGGATACTATGTTATTTATTGAAGATTGTTCATATCTTTTCTAAACACGGGATTTCCCAATTTTGGAACACAGTCAATATCTCATTTCGAATTGGTTATATCCTGTGCGATATGGTTGGAAAATTGGTTAGCTGTTGTGATTGTATATTCTATGTTTGGACCAATTCGTATATCATTTTGTTATTATATAACCGAATTGCGAATAGATATGAATAGTGGTCGTTATACCTAACCAAATCAATTTGGACTGTTCTGTTATCAGATTGTAACAAATATGTCGTTTGAATTCGATTTGAGGAATGGGATTGATTATATTCAGTCTTACGATTTATGTCTATAATTAAACTCAGCCATATTCGCTTCGGTTATTTACCCGGTTTATATTAGGAATTTTGTTGATTATATCAAGACCCTGTCTATTGACTATGTGGTGATCAATAATGAAATTTGTTTGGTCATTACTCATTGAGTATGATTCCATTGGAAACAATTTACCTATCTTTGCATTCGATTGAACGATATCAATTTATTGCTATGACTATAATGAGTCAACGATGGTTACGATCATTATTTTTCTCATGTTTGTTCACCATGAGATACTCAGTGATCGAATTCTATAGCAAAGTTTAATGGATGTTGTTATGCATGTTTCATTTTGATTATAATCGCAACAACCTTCCCATTTTGGATTTTAAGTAAAACAATATGACTTTTACACAGCTGTAACCGATCGATTGTGATTGTGTTTGATTATAACTATATCGATATTGGATACGATGCAATTTACTTGTAATTTCATTTGGATATGAAACAGTGTGGTTATTATTTGACCCGATTTAATGGCAATTAAAAAACAGAGCATTCTTATCCTGTTTCGATTGCATCCTTTTCAATTTGATTTGATTTGAATGATAAATTTGCTTGAACCATTAGTAATTTGATTTTAATGTTTGTTAAAAGAGAATTAAATTGGATTGTTTTTAAAAGATTTCATTTGATTTCTATCTGATTCTATATGCTATTTTAGACTAGCTACAGAATCAGATGATTTTGTAGCTAAGTCTGTAAGATCATTTTCTTTGTGTTTTGTTACTGAAATATCTTTCTAATTGGATATTTGTGTCCTATTGCAGGTAAATTCGAATTGAAATTGAGTTTATGAGCAGTTCGAGGATGTTTCCAAGATTTCACTTGCATTTGATTTCCTAGTTTAGAAGATTTTGGGGATATTACCCAGATTATGTAATACATTTTAATATTATCCACAAGGAAGTTTTACCTTGTGGAGAGACTTATATATACTTATGATTTTTGTAATAATCATCATCCTCATTCATGGGAGAACAAGGATATGGAGTTCTAATACAGACTGGAGCAGAATTGATGTTTTGTCACAGCTTTAGCTTCTCAATATATCAACATTTTGTTTCATGTTTTGTATATCACTTTGTTTATGGTTTATGACTACTTTAGCTATCTAAATCATGTGCAAATGATATAATTTTGATCGTTGTTATCCATATCTTGTCTCTTCCAAATAGATAAAAGACATAACAATTGTTAATTCAGTTTGTGAATGACAGGTTTATCTTCTCCATAAATTGAATTGTTATATAATAAGTTTTTGCATAACAGGTTTCCCTTATTGCAGGAATTTATAATTATAAGATTGTTATGATTTTCTTTTATGTCTTGTTTGTCCTGTAAAACACTTCAAGGAGCAACACAGCCTATCATTTATGAAAATCTTATGGACTAACCGGTGCAAGTTTCCTTCTCCGACCAGCTAAGAAGTTATCATACACAGGGCAGATTTGGAGCGTTTCCAGGTCAACTAGTTTGTTGTTTACTGTTTTCATTAAGTAGTATAAGTTTAATTAGATTTATATTAGATTGATTAATTTCAGTAAATATATTAGATTTTTTAATTTCGGTAATGTTTATTTCTTTTTCATAAAATATAAAAATCAAAAAGAGATTCTTGGCTGTCTTAGGGCAGAAAACACATGAGTTTTGCAGGTTTTAATTAAATCTGTATGTTGTTTATAGTGTACATTTGTGAATAAGTAATATTGAAGCTGGTAATTAAATAGTTGATTTGAGTTATTATAATAGTAATTAATAGATTGTACATAATAGTTAGAATAGTTAGATTTAGTTTTAGTTTAATTCAGTAGTTTGTTTTAATTAGATTAGTGTATTAGTTAGTTAGTTTTAATTTGTTTGTTTTCTTTGTCTTAGATTACTTAGCTCGGATCAATTCTCTCTTTGGTTTTCTTAAAAGACCTTAGAGCAACCAACGGAGCCGTTAAACTCGTCAGGGTGTTTCATTCCAAACGGCTTGGGTTATTTAGACAACCCCGGACCGGTTCCACTCTCTCAGTTGACGGACGGTCAATTTTTCCCGTCAACAGCGAGTTACATGTCAAATTGGGTTTTTGTCATGAAAACTCATCCCCTTACTACCCTCAAGCAAACAGACAAGTTGAGGCTATCAACAAAGTCCTAAAAACCATGATCCAACGCATGGTAGGGGAAAACAAAACATCGTGGCATCTACAATTGTTCTCCACTCTCTGGGCCTATCGCACCTCTGTGAAAACTTCAACTGGATTCACTCATTTCTAGTTGGTCTATGGCATTGAAGCCGTCCTACCAATCGAGTGTGAAATTCCATCGCTCAAACTAAAAGTAGAACTCATGCCTCATACTTCTGCTGAAGAAGAACGATTTCTGTATCTATCCAAACTGGATGAAACACGTCGCGATGTTGCTTTCACTAATGAGGCACATAAAAAATGAATTAAAATTCAATATGACAAATCTGTCCACCCTCGAACTTTCGCGGAAGGAGACTTAGTCCTTGTTTACGACCAAGCTCACGATAAATTGGGGACAGAAAAGTTAGAACCCATGTGGCACGGTCGTTACATCGTGAAACATGTCCTACATAAAGGTGCCTACGAATTAGTTGATCATGAAGGAATTTCCCTAGGAGAGCCCCGAAACGGGCTTTACCTTAAGAAGTACTATGCCTAGATTGCCTAGCATTTGTACTTTGTACATTATTGTATTTAGTTTGGTGTGTCTATTTCTTTCGCATGCTCGAGTCTTTACCGTTGCCACTCATGACCGTGCTTGCATTTTCATGCACAGATGACATCTTCCTTTCCTATATTTTTTGGGTTTGTGGATGGCACTAGCTGACATACTTGGAACATTGCTTCAGTAGCTTGGGTTATTTACCAATTTGACCAGGTGGTGAGTTCAGGAGGCATTTGTTTAGGACCAACAACCAATAATATGGCAGAATATCATGATGTCATTGGACTGTTGACCCAAGCTTCCTCTCTAGGTATCTCTCGCATCATTATTTACTTAAACTCCCAACTGGTGGTTTTTCAACTCAACCGCATCTACGCTATCCGTAGTCCTATCCTGCTACGCCTACACTTGCAAGTTCATCGTCTCGAACGAATGTTCGATTACATAAAATATAGACACATTCCGAGAGAACTTAATAGTGTTTTGGATTCATTAGCTAATTATATCATGGATCGGTATCTTGCCCACATATAAGATCCAAGGAAACAAAAACCGTACACTACATGTAAATTAAAACACATCACAGACATCATCATGTACAAATCATTGGCATCATAAAAAATCGAAACTGTGTATATATATATATATATATATATATATATGGCGTGACTGAAATGTTTGTATTACATCAAAAAGTGTGTAGAAGAGCAAAATATTGGGTCTGTTCACCCATACAACATCACCTGACAAGGCATACAAAAAACATGATCGCGGGAGAGACTCTAATCTCCCCGCACTACGTTGTTCTATGAGTAACACACTACTGCATGGACTATGCGCCTCAACAGAGAATTGACATTCTCCGGTACTCCTACAATGTGCCGCTGCAGATGTAAAAGCACATCCCCCCTCCGCAGAGGAGGGATACCCATCGTAAGGCCTTGGAGGTTCCTCTCAACCTCCTGGAGACCCGTTGCTGGTATTGTCGGATCTACTGCAACTGGGGCACCTCCACGACACCCTGGTACTGGTATATCAGCTGGGCGCATTGCTCCCTTGTCTTCATGTTGAAAAAAAAACATCTGTTAAAACTCTTTTACACACCCAAAAAAAATATATATACATCAAAAACTTAAAAAACAAAAACTAGACAAAGTATGGCTTAGTCTCTTACCTAACTCATCCCAGTCTTCCCTCGCGGGAAAAATCAAGTCCATACTCCCCCGGAAGTCTACATCGGCATAAGGGAAGTCCTCTATCCAAAGGTACTGCCGTCTCAGCCAGGCAAAGAAATCACCAGTGAAGTGGAACTCTGACTCTGAAACTAGCCTCGGAGACAGACTAGTCCACCTCTCCATCCGAGGTTCATCCACTAGTCATACTGCCAGTGCTATCTGAGGCTGCATCTGAGGGATGCGCTCTAGGAAAAAAGAGACAAAAAACGAGCCATAGTCGAACTGCTTCTGACCAGTCCTGCACCGTGAGATCGTTCCTTCACATTACGAAGGAACGTTGCACTCCAGTTGAACAGTGTTGGTTCCAAACACTGAACACCATAGGCCACCTATGATCTCGATGCCAGATGAGCACTAGTGCTGTCGGTCATGCTTGTGATAGTGAATAGTATAGACCATAGGGGAAAATATCGAATATCCTTGATAGGGATCATTCCCCCTACCAACCTTGCTCCCGGGATGCAGTGGCGTGCCATATACATGTCCACTTGCTCAAGTAATGCCCTCTTCCCAATGAAAGATATGGGGACCCCTCTTTTCGAGAGGCCAGTCAAAAAGTACACATATTCTAACTCAATGGTTAAAAGTTGTGTGCCGATACAGAATCCTTGATCCACAACATCCCAGAGGCCAATCATGTACTCGAGCAATAGAAATTCTCTCTTCATTTTTTGCAATTTGAAGAACTTGAGCAAGCCACAATATCGTAGAGCGGCCCGCGTACGAGGACTCTGTAGAGCGGCTAAATCATCCATCTCATGTTCCCTCTCTTTCCATTCAATCATGATTGCCGAAGGTACCTACAAAACAAAAAATCAAGAATTTCATTATTCCTCACATTTTGGTAATTTCGGTGATTTTCAAAAGCATTTTAAAACATGAAACAACATACCAACATCATCTAAAAGCAGCCACTCACTCTTTTTAACCACCACGCCCTTTAATATTTGTCAAATAATGATAAAAATGTTTTAAAAATGCAAAACGACTTTGGGGGCTACGTGGGCATTTGGGGAGATTTTTTATGAGTTATTTTACTAAGAATGACCTGCCTAATTGATTGCAAGGGTGTAGACATCCTAATCACCCTTCTCTAAAGTTTTTTTTGTTAAAGAATCCCCCCATTTCATTAATTTTTAAAAAGAGGTCGATTTGGTTCAAAGAGGGGCGACTTAGGGCTTCGTGTTTTAAAATAAATAATGGCATGAAAATGGATCTAAAACCATGTAATTGAAAGAGAAAAGGATGAGCACCTACCTGGTTCGAACGGTGAGCAAAATGATCGATTGTAGCTCCGGTAGCGAGAAAAACAAGATTTGCTTCAAAATGGGATTCTCCACTACTCCAAAATCCTTGCAAATGAAATGGTAAATGAATTTCCAAATCAATTGTTATTTATAAAATTTCATTTTTTATAAGGTATGGTCATTTTGGGGTTTCTCTAATGATGTAATGGCTTCACTACACTCTGGTTTGTAGCTTTGGCATCGCAGGTTTCCTGGCAGTCCTGATCGGTTATTCACCTTGTCACACTTATGAGCATAGTCTTAGTTCGTTCTCAAGCTCGACAATATGAGAACGTAACCGAGTAAACTTTTATCTCTTTTTTGGACTCGTACAGATACAAACACACGAAAAAGGAACCCCCCTGGAGTCTCCTTTAAACCCTTTTCAGACTCTCTAAACATGAAAAGATTGTCGAGTGATCTTGCTTCCTTTCACACTCGTTAAAAGGTCAGAAAGGGAATCTTTCGAGCGATAGTTTAACCCTTTTTAGGTCTCGTTGGACTACTATACGAAAAAGGAACTGAGAGAGTTCTCTTTTAAGTGTTTTTCCAAACTCTATAATCTCAAAAAACCTTCGAGTTTTCTGTCTTTGGACTCGTTAAAGCACACATCGATAGGCCCATATGGGACCGAACCCTTACTTCTTCTGGTTCGTTAAACAAAGGAAGAGGAACTTACTGAAGGTGAGTTATATCGAGCATGTGTTATCCTCCTCGAGCTCATTAAATCAAAAAGAGGTACTCATCTATCTGGATGGGGGAAAAAATTGAAAGGAGCAGGCCAAGTAGTCTCTTGAGAACAATATCTAGCAATTCTTAGAGTCGCCCTTGAACACGACACTTTTTCATCTACATGCATCATAATCTGTCGAACCTCTACACTGAACCAATCCTTCGAGTTCCTTTCACTCCTTTGGGTCACTCGACGCAAGTCACAGTACCCACTGCATATTTTTGGTCCATGTCATGTTTTGTTGTTGTGCCTCAGTGTTCAAGGGAAGTATCTTCCTCGAGAGTCATCCATCCCAAGTATCTTGCCTCAAAACCTATGTCAGTCCATGTCTGTTCAATCTGCCAATCACATCTCCATGTCTGTTTCATGTCGTTGATGGGAGATACATCAAGGCCTTCCCTCGACAAGTCTATTCCTGTCAATTCCAACACATTATCCAGGAATTAGGCTTAGAAACCAGTTAGTACTTTGGGACCTGCATGCCTCAATGGCAGGCCTCCTCACGTTCGACAGTAGATTTACATCATTGACCTCTGATCGAATGATTCTGCGGGCGTTCGACTTCATCTCATCTATTCACATTCGTCGGGATGTACTGAGGTACCTTGGGAATCATTGACATTAATGGTGATCTCCCTCACACTTGTTAACGGTTCACACCATTGACCGGCAATCAAGTGGTTTCTGCCATGTTCGACATCAGGACATCTACTCACATGGTTAGAATCGTATCGCATTGGGATTGGTAAGAAGACTCTGGGTTGAGTAATCACTTTGATATATGCTTTGCCCAGGCTGCAAAGGAGTTTATTGGACAAGAACACATACACTGTCACATAGATCCACTTTGTATTGGTCGTGGCTATGTCTTGTCATCTCGTAGATCCACTATGTATTCTTTGTGGCTACGATCAGTCTGAGTCGTCAGAGTATAGATCCACATTGTATCTTTGGTGGCTATACCTTTTTATCAATACAATTATGGATCCGCAGTGTATTTTATGGCAGCCATATCCTGTTAAGTCTTGATCACCCAAGCATAGGTATGCTTGCCTTGGGTTTTGAAATATGTCATGATACTTGTTGGATGTTTGTGTGCAGCTTTTGTCAGGTTCTCCGAGTCTATACCCTTGCTTGGACATCTACAAAGTATTTCAGTTATCATTTCGCATCTTCTAACTTCATACTTTGGGGGGCATTCTGTTACACGTCAAAATTACTCTGTTGGATAAGTGTCGCATGTTCCTCTCAATTGTCGTAAGTGTCGCATCTTCCTTACAACTTTCGCAAGTGTTGCAAGTTGGTCACAAGTGTTGCAAATGATGTTCAGACATACTACCATGATGAACGACACTAAGGAGACACTTATAACATCTCATATGTTTGATTTGAAGGAGGAGAACTGGTTTACTGAAGACAAATAACCCTTGACACCTAAAAAGAGCCCCGAGATAGAGGTTCTAAGGGGGAGCGCTCCTCTATATCATCTCTAGGAGTGCTGGCGCTCCCCTATAGTGCTTCAGGGAGCATTATAACACTCCCCTGCCCCCTCTGAAGGAGTGTTGCTCATCTTGAGAGTGTTGGCGCCCCTCCATGGCTTACCAGGGAGCGCTATAGCGCTCTGATGCCCCTTCTAAGGGAGCACTGCCTAATCTGAGGCATTAGTTGGCCTGTTGAGGAGAATAAGGGGAGGATCTTTCGAGATTAGGAGGCAGTTGTGCTTGAATTCTTGGTTTCATCAAGAGATCACTGATCTAAGGAGAAAGTTCCCAACTTGTTCTAAAGATAACTCAAGAGGTTAAGCTCCTCTTAACCTATATAAACAGGCTCTATGATGGTGGAAACGGGGAAGAACTGAAGATATGAAACTTATGATCTTGGAGAAAATACACAGTCAGCCAAAGGAGAGTGATCAGTGAAGTTGTTGGTGTCCAAGTTGTGGAACTTTCAGGCAAGGGTTAGACGAAGAGGACTTGACGAAGCTGTCGCATTCGCATCTACGATTGTAAGTACTGTTGTCGTTATTCTCATCAATATGACACGCTTGGCCTATTTCTTTCTAGTTTGTGTCTAATGTCACATGAACTTATCATTAATTTATAGATCTGTTTTCAAGCTAATATCAATAGAGTAGGAAGTGGTTGTATCTTGTTTTGTTCACGGGATCCAGCGAGAAGCAAAGGATCGAAGCGCAACTAGGAGCATGTAGGGACAAACGCCGATAAAAGGTACTTCTATCATCCTTCCTTCTCATGTGTTAGTTTAGATAGATTTGAAAGGAAGTCAGTGTCCATGTTAAGCATTTTCTGTCTAGAGTTAGGGTCAAGCTCTTAGAGGCGATCTACCTATCCGCAGGGAGATTTTCCTACAACACCTAGCTCCTTCTAGCCTATAAAAAAAGGGGTAGGGGTCCCATTAGGGATGATTTTAGGGGCTAAATTTCGCTCATGGGCTAATTTTCCATGGTTTTTCCAAAAAAGAGATTCGTTATTTTAAAAATTATTCACCCAAATTCTATAGGATAAAATTATTTTACCTTAAAAATCGCCAAAGTTTTATAAAAAATATATAAAATCCTTAATAATTTGAATATTTTTACAAAAATATCACCAAACATTTATAGTTGGCATATGAAGGATTAGTAACATTCACCAAGGTTTCTACATTTAAAAATAATTTTCCATCCTTAAAATCATCCTTGGGTCCTATTTGGAGAAGAAAAAATATAGCAAAGAAACTCTGCCCATTTGCATATTCCCATTGTCCCAAACCTTTATCCTTTCTTTATGCCAAAGGAGATACAAAGAAAACTAGTTGGAGGACAGTTAAAAAGGAGCCCAGGATCATGTTCGCGGAGCGGTGGCCGGTCTCAACTTTTGTAAGCTGACTCATTCAAAGTAATAAAGAAAGTTCTTTTCCCTTCCCAATTCATGATTTATTCATAATTTGCTAAGTACATGTTTGAATTTCTAACCCGTTATTCTATAGGTAGTATGCATGTGTAGTTGTTTCTTGTCTTGTATGCAGGTTAGCATTGGAAAGGAGAACTGCGAACAAGTAATCAAGTAGGACAAGGGATCGACATCGAATGCCCAGAACGAGGTACGTTGATCTACCCATTGCATTTACTAAAAAGAAATGGGATTTAAGTCTGGGGATGAAGGTAGAAAGTAAATTTTCTCTAGGTCATATCTGCATGCAAAGTCTAACCCTATTTGCTAGTCCGTAAGAATATTTCCCTCACAACACCCAAGTTGTTTCTTATGACAACTCCATAGCCTGAGTGTCCTGGATTTCCTTTTGATGTGCAATCAAAGTTGACCTTATGGAATCCTGGTAGGGGGGGAACCAGTTAGAGGGACTAAGGGATTTTGAAATTAGAGGGGGCTACTGAGGAGGGGTGGAGTGTGAAAATGAGAAGCCCCAGGAGTTGAGGAGCGAGAGCTCACCTAGGTTAGTGGGGAAGTCTTCCTTTGTCCATAAATGTAGTTGAATATTTTCCTAGAGATGCAGGAGGATTGTATTCCAGAGGAGGGTGGGAGGAGAAGGCTGGGAATGAAAGATTCTTTTGTTCCTCTCTTTCCATAGTTGCCAAACTATGAATCCTGGTAAGAGCTACCAGGCTCTATTCAGGATAGGACTTTTGAAGGAGTCGGAGACCCAATCCATGATGGTGCTTATGATGTTGTTTTTAAATCATTTGGTTCTTCTCATGAACTGAGTGGCCTAGTTCCAGATGTTCTCACTGAGAAGGAAGTTATTTAGGAGGTGCTCCATGGTTTCTGCCTGTAGATGGCAGAGATGGAAGATCGAGCGGGCAATGAAACGTTGTCTTTGGAGATTGTCCCAGGTTAATATCTTGTTCTGGAGTAGAATCCAGAGGAAGGTAAATATTTTGGGCCATAGTTTTGATTTCCATATTGTTGTCCAGATGTTGTCTTTCTGAAGGTTATGGAAATTCTCCTGAAGAGTGTATCCCTCCTTGAGAGTGAAGCCTCCATGAGGTGTGTATTTCCATATGAGAATGTCTTGGTCTGTTCTTCTCCAGATTCACCTTTGGGTTGTAGCTTGTTTCCAGTGATGCAAGTCACATTTCATTTCCACTTGGAGTTCCTGATGAGTAGATTTCCAGCTTCTCCAGGGAGAGATGTTGGGGGTTTCTGTCCATAGATTTGCAACTTTGAGAATGGAAATCTCTTAAATGTGATTTTCATAGGATTGTAGATTTTCTTCCAGTCGTACGGGTTGAATTTGTTACTAGGAATCCGTCCAGAATAGGGCACTCTATCCATTACGGACTTCCCAGAAGGCATGTTCCTGTATGAGTGGTCGATGTTTCCAGGCTGCATTCCAGATGTTGGAGCCCTGCATTTTCCCCTCCATTCTTATAAGCTGTATTTGGGTCATATTTACATTTCCAGAGTTTTTCCCAGATCTCTTCTGGATTTTTGATCCAAATCCACCAAATTCTTTCTCCCATGGTTTTATTTAATTTCCCAGGGTCCCGGAGGCCCAGACCACCTGAAGATTTGGGCTTCCAGACTTTGTCCCAGCTAGCTAGGGCCCATTTTTTGTTCAGGTTGTGTCCATGAAATATAATGTTTCTTTGCAAATTCCTTATTTTATTTATGAATGAATGGGGGGAAGCTAGGCTGAGAATAGGTAAGATGGGCTGGCTTGGAGGACTAACTTTAAGAGAATGATTTTGGATAGAAGGTTGAGGGAGCGAAAGGTCCAGTTGCTAAGACGGTTGGTGATGGAGAGTAGGTGAGAATCCTAGGAGATGTTTATGGCTGCTGAGTCAGAAAGAGGAAGTCCTAGGTAGTGAGAGGGCAGAGTGAGGACATGGGTATTCATAATTTGAGAAAGGTGATGTTGGATTTCCACAGGAGTATTGAAAAAGAAGAGCTACAATTTAGCCAGATTAAAGGTGATTCCAGAGGCTTCACTGAAATCAAAGAGGATGGAGCTTACTTTATTTTCTTCTTTCATAGTGGGGGTGTTCATTAGTAGCATGTCATCGAAAAATTGGTTGTGGGAGGCTGTCGATTGTAATACGTGAAGAGGGAGGCCTTGGAGGGATCCATTTTGAATTGAGGCCTTGATATAGCGTCCTAGATCTTCATCCATTATGACAGAAAGAAAAGGGGAGAGAGGGTCGCCTTGCCTTATCCCTCTTGAGGGATAGAAGGGTTGAGAGGGGACACCATTGACGAGGATTGAGAAAAAGGTTGAGGAAATGAGGTTCATTATCCAAGATACCCAATCCTTATTAAAACCGAAAGTCGATAGGAGCGCTTTCATGTATTTCCAAGTTAATTTGTCAAAATCTTTTGAAAGGTTAAGTTTTAGAAGCATACCTAGAGTGCGAGTGATTTTGAGTGAGTGGATGATTTCATGGACAAGAATGACACTATCCATGATTTTCCTTCCTTTGGCATATCCTGATTGCTCCTTGGAGATGATGAAGGGTAGAATTGTCTTGAGTCTTAGAGATATGAGCTTGGAAATGATTTTGTAGATCACGTTGCAAAGAGCTATGGGTCTAAAGTTCCTCGGATTTTTGTCTCTTTCTTCTTTGGGTATTAGGGTGAGGAAAGTGGCATTTAGTGCTAGAAGAAATTTGACTGAGCTGCGTGATTCCTCCACCAGTTGCCACACTTCCTCCCTTAGCATTGGCCAAAAGGAGTGGAAGAAGTCTGTTGTGAAACCGTCTGGACCTGGAGCCTTGCTCGTGGGTAACTCCGGAATAGCCTGGTCTACTTCTACTTGTGTTATTGGTGTCATGAGAGCCTCATTATGTTCCTAGGTGATTATAGTTGGGATGTTTTGGGTCACCCGCTCTATTGCTGAGGTGTGATCCACCTTGGGTTCTGGGAGGAGATCCTTGTAGAAGTTTGTCATATCGTGCATTATTTCCTGATGATTTAACATGGCGTTTCCCTGCGAGTCATCCAGCTTCGTGATGCAATTGATAAGGCATCCATGGATCATAGAACGGTGGAAGAATTTGGTGTTCTTCTATCCTTCGTTGAGCCATTGAACCCGAGATTTCTGTCTCCACATGATTTCTTCATGCTTGTGTCTTTCTTCTAGTTTCCTTTTGAGTTCACTCTCCTCTTGCTGCTAAGTGATTGTGTATCCTACTTGAATGGATTGTCACTGAAGGTTCTCTAGTTTTTGTTCTAGTATTTTCCTCTCCTGTAAAATGTTCCCAAAGACTTCTTTGTTCCATTTGCGCACCTGTTGTTTGAAATGTTTGATTTTTTGCTGGAAGCAATACATTTTTGTACCCATCTGTGTTTCCACAGTGCTCCACCAGTGATGGGCTAACTCTTGGAAATTTGGATGGGAGAGACAAAACTTTTCTAATTTGAAGGGTTTAAACTTGGGGGTGGCAATAGTGTCAACCCAGAGCTGAACCAACCAATGGTCCGATCTTTCCTTTGGGAGGATGTTGGAATCTACTAGGGGGCCTTCCAAGAGGAGAGTTTCCGAGATGAGGAAGCGATCAAGCCTGCATGCTATTTGATGGTGACTTGATCTTTTATTGGTTCAGGTGTAGGTACCATTGTTGTTCTCAATGTCTACCGGACTGAGGTTCTCTATGAGTTCATGGAATTTTCCACTATCCTGCTCCAGGCGCTTTTTCCCCCCTCGCTTTTCCTCTAGCGTGAGAATCATGTTGAAGTTTCCCCCTATTATCCATCGCTTTCCCTTTGCTAAGGAACCTAGGTAAGACAGGTTTTGAAGAAAGAGGTCTTTGTCTTGGCTGTTCTGCAGTCCATAGGCATTTGTGATCATTCCTTCCTTGTCCGAGTCGATGGCCCTGTAGTGCGATGTGATGGTGCACGGATTGGAGAATCCTTGATCAAGGATGATTGTTGCAAGATTCCATAGGATGGCCATGCCTCCTGAAGCCCCTTTTGAGTCTATTTGATAGGATTCACAATTACATCAACATCTTTTGATGATGTCTTCTGCAGTTTTCCCTACACATTTTGTCTCTTGTATTAAGAATATATCAAGGTCTTCCATTTTTATGCAGTTTCGGAGAATCCTTTGTTTGGATCTTCCATTTAGGCCTCTGATATTCCAGGTGAGGATCTTCATATTTAAGAATTAGGTGGGTGGGAAGAGGAGCTCTTTGAGATCTTGTGAATCTGTCCCGAGTTGATCATATAGTTTCTCGCTTCCTTTATTAGCTAATGAGCCAATTTTCTACCTCGTCGCTTGTTTTCTTTTGGGTGTTTTCTTGGATCTTCGTTTGGGTCTATTATGATCCCCAACCTTGATGTATCCCCTGTTGATGAGTCCATAAATACTTTGTGAACTTTCCTAAGTTGGTCCTCTGGTAAGGTTTGAAGATCCTTCTTGTTGAGTGCTTCTTCTAACCTGTCTAGGTCGATTCTTGCAAGGTCCTTCTCATCCATTTCCATGATTGTGTCTTCCTCTCTTTCTGGTTCCTTCCCTGAGACTGGGTGAGTATGTGGATCTACTTGGTTTGTTGGGGTTTGATACTCTTGTGACGGTTGGTCTTCCTTGTGCTTGCTAGGATATGTCCCTACAGTCTTGTGGGGGTTTTCCACTTCTTCTGCCTATGGGAGGCGATTGAGGGCTTCAAATGAATTATTGTTTGGGTTCTTCTTTTCGTTGTTGGTAGTGGGATTCTTCTGCGCTTGTCTCCTTTGATTTTGCACCTGGGTAAATCCTTTCTTTGATTTCTCTTTCGCTTCCCTCTTGGGGGAGGGTATTGAGAGGGTAGTCTCTGAAAAGGTGTATGTGTTGATGGCATTTTCGATATCTGAAAGGAATGTGTTCATAGTCTACGGTTTGGGCCCATTCCTCGTCTTGGTATTCTAAGGTAACTGTGCCTGGAAGTGCTTTGAAGATGTTGATATAGACACACATCCTTGTGTAAGAGGTGTGTTTTCTCTGTTCGGTAGCTTCAGATGATTTGACATATTTACCGAGGGTGTTGCCTATGCCCAATAAAATTTCCTCTAACCATAATTCTTGAGTTAGGGAATAGATGTGAATCCATACCGGTGCGTATGCAAATTTTTTTGTTTCTGGGCAGAAGTGGAGGTAGAGGCCAACCGAATTGTAGAAATATGGTCCTCCTTCAAAGATATTGTCCTTGTCTTCTAGGTTGTAGAATATTATTGTGAAGAAACCTTTCGAGCTTAGTTGGAGCTCATAGTCTCCCTTGGGGTTCCACCACGCCTTGATCCAGCGAGTTAGGTCCTTTTCTGAGGGCCAGAGACCTAGGAATTTACCTATGAGGGCATGGTCTCTCATGAACTATGTATGCTCCCCTATCCTGGTGGTTTTGATGACATACATGGGCGCAACCAGGGCTTGGAGGATACATTTGTCGGGTATCCAGACCCAAGCTGCTTTTGGATGCGAGGACTCAACATCCATGTTCGATTCTTTGCTTATATCCATCTCTTTCTGCAGATATTGGTCTCGTAAGTGCAATGGCGGCTCAAAGGATGACCTGCGCACCCACGAGTTCTCTGGATCATTAGCGGTGACGTTGCGGTAAGAGGGGGATTTTGCCCCCCCTTTTGTTCCCATTCTTTTGTGGCGGTCAATACCAAGGTGCAAAGGCTATCAGAGGTGTGCAGAGGAGTTCAGAGGTGATCAGGGTAGGAGAGTAGCTGGTGCATGTGAACCCTAATCTTGTAGAGCATCCATAGAACCATGTTAATATGACATAAATACAAACATTTTCATATTATTAACATGAATATAGAGAGATTGATTCTATTAATATGACATGAATATACACAGATTGGTTATATTAATATTACAAGAATATAAACACTTTGATGTTATTAATATGATTGTTGCTACTAACATAAATTTATATAAATACATCATTTAATAATATTCAAAAAATTGATATTATTAACATGAATATAGACACTTTGAAGTTATTAATATAATTGTTGCTACTAACATAAACTTATATAAATACATCGTTTAATAATATTCAAAAAATTAATATTATTAACATGAATATAGAGATTGATTCTATTAATATGAAATAAATATAAATACATTATTTAATAATATTCAAAAAATTAATATTATTAACATGAATATAGAGAGATTGATTCGATTAATACGACATGAATATAGAAACTTTGCTGTTATTAATATGATTGTTGCTACTAACCTAAATTTATATAAATACATCATTTAATAATATTCAAAAAAATTATGATTGTTGCTGCTAACCTAAATTTATATAAATACATTATTTAATAATATTAAAAAAATTTAATAACTAATGTTTAAAGGAGTTTTCGATCAAATGACACTAAGATATTTATTTTAAGCGTGTTTATGGTCTTATATCAATAAGAAGCACCTTTTTCTAGAGTACAAAAAAGTCAACTTCACTCCCATCTGAAATTATGTCAGACATTGTTGTCTTCATTTGTCATAAAAGTTGATGGGATCAGTTTCTTGAAATCTAAGCATCGAGGAACATGAATGAAAGTAAAGTCTATGTAAATCAATGGACATACTGGCGCAATAGATCATTCATAATGATATTAGTAAGTTCATAAAAACACCTATCTATATCAGCACCAACAACACCAGGCTGTCTAAAAGACGTGTGCTCAAATAATGGGACGCGGAGAAATAATAATATCAATCGCTTAAAGGACGCAACAACAGCAGAGTCGATATTTGATGTCTGTCATGATTTGTACATTTGGAGTTTGTTAGAATTTGTTATAATGAAGATATGAATTTTTTTATTTTTTTGTTTTTCTTTCTTCAAGTTTGATTTGTACATGTGGAGTTTGTTATAATGAAGATAGGAAATTTTAATTTTTTAATTTTTCTTTTTTCAAGTTAGGTTGAGTCTAGATAGGAGCCATTTTCAATGTTGGATGGAATAACATTTTGTACATATTTCTGAAATCTGATGGAACGGGTTGAATTTATTTACAGAGGTGTTTAATATTAATTCCAAAATAGCTAATCGTTTTTTTTTTCAAATATTATGATAGAAAACAAATAGATTCACCGAATAATAGATGAATAAGGTAAGATATATTAAATTGTAATTTTAGTAACACAAGGCTTGAATTCATAACCTCTCCATACCCAAAAATGTGAGTATGTCTCACCAATTATACTATCCATGAAGCTAATATGCCCATAACTTTGAAAAGCTTTAAACCCAGTGAATCGATAAAAATCTAAAACTTGCATTTTATCAATTTCTTACCAAAATGTTTACAAGGACAGTAAATTGCTTGATAATGATCGAGAATTAACTAAGGATCACAAGGCTGAGCTTCTGACAAGCTGAACTCTAGCTTTCGGCGTCCTCCCTACTGCACAGTGCAAGGGAATAGGAAGTATTTTTGCTTGTTTGTCTGAGATATGTGCCAGTGTGTCAGACCAACTCGCTTGTCGAGGTAAATAGTAAGTATCTATCAGTGGAGCATTATACAGTTGGATGTGGAATTCTTGAAATAGAGCGGTGTAGATGTCAGAATCCTGTCATTTATTGCAGAATTGCTCTGTGCTTTCATTGTTTGCTGTTTGTTAATATTTCATTTTCAAATGGAAAAAAAAAAGAAGTTAAAACCCATGAGACCGTCCTGGCAAAGAATTAAGCAGGAGACAGAAGATCATCGTGACTTTATTGGAATTATAAGTGAAAGGTTCTAACTATAAGTTGGAACTATAAGATAATAGGTGAAAGGTTGGAACTATAAGTGCTTTAGGTTAAAGAATAACAAATGATAAATTTTTTGGGGATATTTGAAGTAAATTTGGTGAGAAATTGTTGGTTTCATAGATTGAGTGATTATTTATGTAGAATACTAGTGTTATGGGAGTTTTTCAGCATGATGAATCCATTTTTACATTCAAAATTGGATTTTGAACAATAAAAATAGTGATTTGGCCTTGGCTAGCTTTTTTTCGCCTAAATAAATCTACACTAATATTTTTTATTGTTCAAAATCCGTTTCTGAATGTAGAAATGGATTCAGCATGCTGAAAAACTCTCATAACATCCTAATTCTACAAAAATAATCACTTAAATCTACGAACCCAACAATTTATAAAATCATCTTTAGGCTTACTAAATTCTTATTGATAACAACTTTCAATGCACTAATTGTAAGATTTCTCCGTTGCATTTATTTTTTTTCGTTTAAAAACTTTGAGCCACTGTTAGGTCGAAGAAGCATGATAAAAACTGATGGAACGTGATCAAAGTTTAACTTTTCTGCGATCATTGTTTGTTCGTCAACCCTCTAAATTTGAAGGTTACAATAATGGCGGGTCTCATGACCATCTTGTACAATTTTCCATTCAGAACTGTTTTATTTACAAGTGGGTTGCTCAGACTAAAAACAAAAGGCATTTGCTATACGCTAACAGTAGTGATGTCCTTCATCACTATTGATGAATTAGTGTCATACATACACCACTTCCAATTATTGTCCTTTGTAACTCTGCTCGATGAATTAGTGTCCTTCCTCACCATGTTATTAACATGGATGTCCTTTGAATGATTTTCTTTACCTTATTATTATTAATGTCCAGGGACATGTATTTGGTTCATATCTGTTTGTTTCCACTATATAAGACGACCATTTGTCGTGCAGGTTATTAAAAGTTCATATGAGTTTTATAACTTCTGTATGTCTGAAATTCCTTCTTTAATCGGTTTCCGATGTGCATATTTGGAAATCTATGGATATATTGGAAAGAACAACATGCCACTATTTGTGAATTAATATGAAAAGCCTATGTAGCTTAATTCAACCAGCACCATCAGCTTCCTCTTTCACTGGTTAGAACGTGGGTATAGACTATAGTAAATAATTTCAGAGCACACAGTTTGTTGTCACTTAAACACACTCCACATTAGCTACCGGGCATATGTCACTACAATTCAACCTCTCTATAAAGTGTTTAAAATAGTTATGGTCAGAACTCTCATACATATATCTTCAAATCTCTCTATAAAGTGTTTAAAATAGTTATGGTCAGAACCCTCATACATATATCTTCTGCATATCATAATAGAATTCAACATATAAAAATACATGTTATACATAACATAAAAGCATACCATATGAATACTTATATTTTATAGAATCACTCAGTGCTTCTTGGAGATAGACTTCAAAAGTTCCACTTAACTATTGTTCTACCTCTCTCGACCCTTGAGTTAGGGTTATATAGCTAGCACAAGTAATGGCTAGGCCAAGCTATCAAACTCCAACAATAAGCTTCTCATTCCCCATTACTGTGCAGAGCTCAATGAAGTGTACCACCTTCTTTGCATTGCAATTAGTTGGGCTATCCCACTTCCCTTCCAAGATTCCATCATAGGCCATCGAGGAAGTCTCAGAGTGGTGGCTCTAGAAAAAAACTCCAACCACTATAATGGAGTCTCCTATCTTATCCTAGACAGTTCTCCTTCATGTAACATACCTTCTTGCTAAAACGAAAATTAAAAACGCTCCATAGATATAAATAAACTAAGGGGTAGCAAGCCCATAAAATTTCAGCAAAACATGTTGATTTACTCATGTGACTAACAACATAATAAAAACCATGAATGCATGCAAACTCAAAAAACATAACAACATTCAAATTAACATTTACATAACGGAAATAATCATAATAAAATAAACAAAAAAACTTATATGTTTGTAAATTAACCAACTAGTTGCGTATGAAGGACACTCTTCCTAGCCATAGTCTTGTTATTCATTTTCTCTCAACAACAAGCCACCCCCAAGATGAGGAAATGAGTCCAGAAGGAGTTTCGTTCCTCTTGGTTGTCAACTCTCCACATTTAGTAGCAGCCCAAAACCCAAGTTCTACTCCAACAATAGTTCTATTCCACCATCTCTCTTAGTCCATCAGGCTATACCATTTGTTTATCAGGGCTTCCAGTGCACTCAATTGGCTCGAAATATTACATCTAGGGACTCTATGTACTCTTAGTTGCTCCATGAATGCTCACACCAACCTTCACAAGGCTTTTGAACCATTTCCTCAATAGGAAACACAATACAAACTTACAACTAGTTTTAAAGGTGTTAGCACTCAAAGTCACACTTAGACTGTTGTAAGTGCAAGCCCAATACCCATCAGAATATAAATGGATTAAATGGTTTGAGTAGGTGGATCAACAAGACTAGGAAAGAAAGGGAGAGGGCAAAAAAATGTCTGCAGAGGCATTCCATTGGGCATAGAGTCATAGCATCCTACAAATCAAAGACAATCAAAATGTATATTAGACAAAGATATATATAATGATGAGTAGAAGCATGGTGAATATGAAAAAAGTAAGAAAATCCATTATACAGAGATCTTTTCTGCAATAGATAAATATTTTCTTAAACAATGAACAACGATTTAATGGGCAAGCTACAACAGATCCTCTGTTGTTCATGAATCCATCAATCAATGGCAGCTATGATCCTCAAAACCTGCAATATGTTCAAGCAAGAAGATAACAAAGAAGTGGGAAAACAAAGAAGACAATCTAATAACAACTCTCATGAATATTTAATGGCATAAAATGTCATTACAAACAGGCCCTTGGGATTACAAATGAGCAACTAAAACTGCTCCTCCAGCTCTCTCCTCTCTTGGCTCATGAATCCAACCCTTTTCTCATCAAAAACCATTTTACTTATAGTGAATAATCTCTATCTACCCTAAGGAGGTCGAAACCAAGGAGTTACATAGGATCCTCCTCCATTTAGGAGTCGTGTTACAAAAGATTCCATCAAAAGCCTAACAAATTCCTATTTTTTTGGGATTTTGTCTATGATGATAAATTCCTTTTGAAACAGGTCATCCTGATTGATCTGGATATGGAACACATGTCTCTCATGTCCAAAAAACTCCTAGGAGAGCATTCAAACCTTCCTTGACAGGTGACAACCTCTCAACAAGGCGAATATCCAAATAGTAACCACTATAGGAAATTTCATAGCACCGATGTAAAACAGTTTTGTACATTTTGTAGCGCCCTTTGTGTGTCTCGCTAGGTTATTCCATAGCACCCTTTGTGTGTTTGGCTAGGTGATTCCATAGCTCTTTTTTTGTGTCTAATATCTCTCTAACCATAACACGTTTTTCAAAACTGAGAGAGGTTTTTGTTATTTGGTATGTGATGAACAAAAACCTCCTCCATTTTTCAAAAATACCTTCTCATTTGTTCATAATCCAAGTTTTAAGTTAGTCACTCAAAAATTGCAGAAGCGCAACGTGCTCTCAACAGAAACACAGTGTGGTCTTTGAGAGGGTATTTGGAGGCCTTCCTAGAGGATTTTTGGGCTGCAAGAGATATGGTTGGAAATATTATGATGTCTGCTACAAAATGGAATCATTAAGTAATAGAAACGACTTCTCAAAATCCCTGAAAAATGACTTGAAGTCAAGTTGTCCAAAAGTACAAGAACCCTCCTATAGCAATTGTATTTTGGGAAATTATCTCAAATTACAATACAATCTTATGTGTTAACATCTGGCTCCACAAGGGATTGCATGCTCCTTGTGAGCTGCCAAGAACATGCAATTCCAGTTTCCTTATCCATTGGGCTATGGAGTCAACTGTGCAACCAATCTCTGAACACTGTAAAAAACTGCCACTTATTCAAGAAATTTAACGGATGATGATGATGATGATTAATGTCCACTAAGACCTAATTGGTCTATTAGACCTTAAGAGGGTAAGTGATTACTT
>ML778521.1:1907992-1927393 GCA_009831015.1 Picea engelmannii
TTCAATATCACTTTGTGAGAGACATGATTGAAGAAAAGAAAGTATCACTGATGAAGGTGGACACTTTGAAGAATGTTGCATATTCATTAACAAAATCTGTGAGCACTGAGAATTTCTCTTGGTGTAGAGGATCCATGGGCATTACTACCCTGGATTGTTGACTATGTAACCCTGTAACCCCCTGTGTGCAAAGAAAACAACAAGTGGGAGAATGTTGGGTATGTGTTATATTCTTTGCACGAGTAGTAGTGTCTGAGAGCCTGCGTCGGGCGCGTAGGGGGGTAAGAGGGGGGGTCGCTAGGCCCCCCCTCGGGGGGTGTAGGGGGGTGGAGCCCCCCGTGCGGCGGTTCAGGGGCAGCGCCCCCGAATTGTTTTTTTTGGGCCGACATATTTTCGCCGGTTTCGAGCCAACATATTATCACCGGGCTGACATATTTCCGGGACCACATGATATTAGGTGGTTTTCGGCACATGGTTTTTTTCCGATGGTTTTCTATTTCCGGTTAAGGAATTAGGGTTTTGTACTAATCCAGGTCATTGGGTTAGGGTTTTGGATGCCGCTGGCTCCTATATGTATATTGTATTGTAAACAATGTAAAACAATGTGTATCAATATAATATATGTTGGTTTTCCCGGTTTGGGTTTCCAGGTGAAAAAATCTCTGTGTAATGTTTGTATTTTCCATTGCATCTTTTATGTTCTTTTCTGAATATCAGTTTGCAGTAGATATTGTACAAGGTTAGAATTTACAGATCCTAGAGCAGTGTATTGGAATTCTGGCGGAGTCGCAGACGCTAATCCACAGAGCAGTTGTAGCAGGAGCAACAATAACTAGGTAGTTTCCCCTAGGGCCTGAGGGGCCGATAACTGGTGGGGTACCTCCTCTAGAGGGAGGACCAGGTGGTGGTGCTCTAGAGGCACTTTGAGTGCCATGATTGATGGATTTTTGTATTTATAGAGGCTTGCAAGCCTATTTTGTATATGGTGTTGTGACACCGGTTTTGTATCTATAGGAGTGAGATGGTCACTTACCTATGGATGTTTGTACTTGATGTACTATTTTTTGTAAACATTGATGGCACATTTGACCGATATATATATATATATATATATATATATGGATATACATTTGTGGATCTGTGTGATGTTCACATGTGTTGATGTTTTTTATTTCTTTTGATGATGTCTAATCTATATGTTATGACAAACTTTTGATGAGTTATGTATGTGTAATAGTAACTTGATAGGATAAATGCTAATCTAACACTAGGTTAGCCATATTATTTTCTATCTGATTGTATTGTCATGGAATATGTGTGAATGTGATTGAATCAAAATGGCGAGATAAAAGTCTAACTTCCAGGTATTTGCAGAAAAGGCATGGATCACATATGTTGTAAACATTATTGAGCTAGAGGATGACAAGATGGGAATCTAGTAAGACACTAAGGTGACGAATATGGTGGCTACTAGCCTCGGCAAGGATGCCAATGAAGACCATGTATTCTACTTGGTTGTTGGTTGCTAAGCCCAAGCATATGCCTTTGGAGTGGAGCAGTTCATGCGAGGGGGTATAGAGGGCCCAAGCGGCCGAAGCAAGATTATGTGTCCAATGGCTAGCTCCGTCGGCATAACCGATGTGGAAGGCCAATGGAGGAGGAATCTATCAATAACACCAATGATGGATTAGACACATGATATGGAGAAAAAAGAAGAGTAAAAACTCTACAAAAAGAAAAATCCTACTGTAGCATGGCTATTCTTAGGCATAAAATTTCTTTAAGTACAACACATTGATGGGTTCCTTGAGGGGGTGGCCTTCGGGGGAGGCTGGGATGAATGCACCTTTAGTGAGGCAATGGTGTATGATGTAAGGTCCATTCCATAATGAAACAAAATCCCCATGGTTGAAGGTATCATGGGTTATATCATAAGCAAGGACAAGGTCACCTTTGTTGAATGATCGAAGGTTGACATGGTGATCAAAGGTGGCATTTGATCATTTTTTGGCTACCTCATTGTTCTATAATGAAGACTGACGGTCTTCATCCAGTGACTCTAATTTCAGCAAATGTTGCTCCATCGAAGCAGTGTCGGGTAATATCTCAATAATGGTGCGTAATGTGGGGATTTATCATTCTATGGGGAGAGTGGCCTCAACGCCATGGACTAGATGAAATGGTGTGAAACCAATGGCATTTTTAACTATCATGCGATAAGCCCACAGTGCGGAAAACAACATAAGGTGCCAATTGGTCTTATGTTTGTTTACCATGCACTGCAACATGGTCTTGAGGACCTTGTTGACTTTCTCTGCCTGTCTGTTGGACTGAGGATAGTATGGGGAGACAAACTCGTGGGAGAATCCTAACCTGGAGGAGAGTTTGACGAAAATTTCATTCTTGAAGTGTTTCCCATGATCAGAGACTAACTGTAGGGGGACTCCAAAGCAGGAGATGACGTGGTTAAAGAAAAAATGTGTTGCAGCGTCAGCGGTGTTGTTAAAAGTGGGCATGGTTTCAGTCCATTTGGTAAAGTAATTGACTACGATGATTATGTATTTGTGTCCATTTCTATATGGAGTGTTGCAAGTCATGAAGTCTATGCCCCATTTGCAAAAGGGGCCTGCAGTAATGACTGGGTGGAGAAGAGCGGGTGGTGCTCTTGCTTTGTTGGCATATAGTTGACATTCGTCACATCATTTTACTACGTGGATGCATTCGTGAAACAATGTGGGTAAAAAATAACTTGCTTGAATGATTTTCTAGGCAGTAGACATCCTTAAGAGGTGGCCACTGCATGCACTGCTATAACAGTCATTAAAGACTCTTCTGGCTTCGTCAATGCTGAAACATCGACGAAGTATGGTGTCGACCCCTCGTTGATATAAGATATTGTCAATAAGGAGGTATCGGGGGGCCTAGTGCCGAATACGTCCACGATCATCCCTAGAGAGGTGGTTTCCGAACTTCTATGTTTGGAGGTAGACAAGGAGATCGCCGTACCAAGGGTCATCCAAAGGGATGAAAAAGAGATGTTCGTCGAGGAAGTCGGTATTGATGGGAGAGTTGGTAGTATCAGAAGGAAATGTCGTAATGAGTTCAACAAGGATGAGGGATTTCTTGCTCTTGGGTGTGGAAAATTTGAGGTCGTACTCCTGAAGGATGAAGATCCATCGAGAAAATTTTCCATTGATTTGTTGATGAATGAGAAAGTAGTGCATTGGGTTGGAATCAACGATGACTTTGGTAGTTCGAAGTAGGATGTAATGGCACAATTTATGGACTGTGAGGAAAACTACAAGGGAGATTGTTTCTTCTTGATTGTATTTCAAGGGTGGCCCTGAAAGGTTTTTACTAACATAATAAATGACATGTTCCCGGTCATCATCCCCTAATTGGACGAGAACTCCTGCTACGGAGATGGCTGAGGATGATAAGTAGTGAATATAGTCGTGATTATAGATGGGTGGAATAATCAATGGGGCATTGGAGAGGGCTACTTTGAGATCAACAAAAGCATTTTGAGCATGTTCATCCCATTGGAGTGGGATGTTGTGGCATAGTAAGTGAAGGAAGACATGTTCTCGAGTAGCGTAATTGGGGACAAAGCAGCATAAAAAATTATCTTTGCCTTGTAATATTTGTAGCTGGTGTAAATTCTGAGGAGGGGGAATTTATGTGATGGCTTGGACCTTGAGGGGGTCTACTGTGATACCGTGTTGGGAAACGATAAACCTGAGGAGGTGTCCAACGGTGACATAGAATACACACTTGAGTGGCTTTAAGTAGATATTGTATTGACGACACCTGTGAACGACAATGCGTAAGTCAGCAAGATGTTGAGTGATTTTCTTGGATCGAGCAGTGAGGTCGTCCAACTAGGCAAGGATTATTTGAGCCAGATCATGAAATATGTATGTCATGGCATGTTGGAAAGTGGATCCAACATTCTTGAGGCTACAAGGCATGCCACAATATGAAAAGGTGCCCCAAGGGGTAGTGAATGCGGTTTTGTATTGATCGGCTGGGTGGATTTGAATTTGGTTGTAGCCAAAGAAGTCGTCCACGAAGGAAAAATCCTTGTGGCCGGCACAATCATCAATAATTTTCTCAATGAAGGGTGTTGTAAAATTGTATTTGGAACAGGCATGATTGAGATCTTGAAAATCCATACAGACACGGATAGTTCTCTGTTTTTTATTAACGGGGATGGGGTTGGAGACCCATGATGTATATGTGATGGGGTATATGAACCCTGCATCGTGTAATTTGTCAATTTTGGCTTTGATGTTCATTTCTTTGGATGGGTGTAATGGATGTTTCTTTTTTCGTACAGGGGTAATATCAGGCCATGTGTCTATATGATGTTTGATAATAAAGGGATCAAGTCCGGGCATCACTGTGTATGACCAGGTGAAAATGTCTCGGTATTCGTAGAAGAGATCTTTGTAAGTGATGAGTTCTTTGGGAGAGCATGTGGCACCAATGATGATTTCCTCTATGATGTTAGGTTGGATGGAAATATCAATTTTGATAGTGGGGGAAATGTTGGCCATATTACCTTCCTCAAAAGCGTCGAGGGTAGGGATAGGGTTATTGAACCAGTCTATATGCCCTGATGGGATATGATATTTGGATTCGATTTCATATATGAAGTTTTTTCTAAGAGGTGAAAAGGCGTCTTATGAGAGAAAGAGAGCTCAGTGATGGATCGGATCTCATGGGCAATCGAGGGTGGTTAATTCCCTGAGGATGTCTTCGTCACAGTGGAACTGTCGAGAATATAGTGGATCCTGTGGAATAACATTGGTGACTGTCACCACATGGTTGTATTCAAGTGGTGAAGAGGTAGGGAGGGTGATGCAAGGGAGTTGTGATGTTTTCTCAACATGTACCAAATATCAAGATACTGTTGGTTGAAAATGGTAGTCGGGCGTAGAATTTTCATGGGGAAATGAGTTGGAGAATTGGGGGGATTTGGGGGAAAATCCTCATATAATTCATCCAGGAACCATGGGGGAGTAGGGAGTGCCTCATGTTCTAGTGAGAAGATATGAACCACATCAATTGATGGGGTAGGGGTACTCACTGGTTCTGCTGGAGGGGGGGGGGTGTAGGGTTTTGAATGAGGGCCATTTGGTGATGCCTGTATTCAATGATCATAGGACATTGATATGTGGAATGATCAAGTGATTCACATAGAGAGAAAGGACATCTCATACATTCATTGACCAATATCGTGACATAGTGGATGTCAGTGACATGCATGTGAGATGATACAGGTGGAGGAAGTTCTTGTTGGGAGCTCTGGCGGACGACCGTTAGAGTCTGTCAAAATTGAGGTAACATTGGGCAATGGTGTGTGTAATGGCCATACTCAAAACAGATGGCACATGCAAATTTGGTTCACAACCCTTTTCTACCTATGTTAATGGGCACAGTGGTAGCATTGGAGGAAGTGATGAGTGGCATCGGTGACCACAGGATTTGAACTAAATTATGTAGCTCGAGGAGAGATGGGCACTTATTAGTGGGGTGTCCATATTTCTCGCATAGTGCACAAGGAGGCTGAAATCATGGTGGGGGTGAAGTGGTGGGATCTTTCTTCTTCTATCTTCCCCCAGCTGTAGTAGGGGTGCTAGTGAGTGGGGGTGATGGTAGGATGGTGGGGGTAAGTATTGTAATCTGCATCGATATTCCTTCTTTTTGGGGAGGGAGGGATGGTTGAGGGACCATCTCAGGTGGATGTAGATACCATACTGTAATTTCCAGCACCATATTGGGAAGGGTAAGCGTTGCGGCTACCTGGAAAGATTGTACACATTTTGGGGGGTAAAAGAAGGGGATTTGAGTAATGTCTTGGAGGACTATCTCCCAGACCAGGATGTGGCCCTAGGGGAGGGTATAATCAGGAACAGGGGGAGCTGGAGAGTTCTCAAGGGATTCCTGAGGAAGTAGCTCTACGACTAGTGGGACATCAGATAGTAATGAAGCCTCTGTGGGAGGAAGGATATCTCTAGTTTCTGTTCCATTGGATGAGTTGACATATAATTGTGTTGAGGGATGTATGAGTGGAGGTGCTCCATGGTATGTCCCTAGAAAGGATGGGTCTTTGAAAATTTTGACTCCCATCTCAATGGGTGGGTAGGTCTCAGGATTAGTGTGAATGAGAGGTAAGATGTTATTGATGTTGGAGGAAGAGTTGGGATCGTAATTTAACACTTGGTCAATAGTGACGATCCTCTTGTTGTGAGGGAACATCATTGTGCAAAACACAGAAGAGGCCACAAACTTCATCGCATACATGTAGCTACGTCTGAACAAGATGTTGTACTCGAGCATAGCGTCAATAACTTCAATGTCAATGAGGATATTTTTGCCCTTGATTTCAATAGGGACATTTTGGAAGAGTCCCTCGGGAGAGGAGGGTCATCTATCGTAAGCCCTCAGAGTAATGGCAGATGGTATGAGCTCAGGAGAGCCAAGTTTCTTCCAGATAGTTTTGGACATGATGCATGTGGATGCACCTTCGTCAATAATGTAGCGGTGAACTGTGATGTTCCGTATTTTAACCAGTGTTTGGAAAGTGACCAAAGCGGGGAGATGAGGTTCCCCACTATCGAGATCAAAGGTGATGAGTCGAGTTTCAGTAGGGTTGACTTCCCCTAGAGCGGAAAGTAATGACTTCCATTGAGTAGGACAGGTTTGAAGAACTTCTAAGACTGACATAGCAGTGGGGGATTGTGCCAAGTCATCGACTATAATATAATTGTGGCCTACCCTAGCCTGAGGGTTGGTGACATTTCGTAGTAATGGGATGCGAGGAATACAGAGGGGTGTGTCAGTATTAGGGAGAGGAATCATCAAAGGTGGGATAGTTGTGATTGGTTCTGCTTCTGAGGTAGTGGGAGCAGGGTCAGGAGGTGTGTTTTATTG
Source organism: Picea engelmannii (assembly GCA_009831015.1). Taxonomy (NCBI): domain Eukaryota; kingdom Viridiplantae; phylum Streptophyta; class Pinopsida; order Pinales; family Pinaceae; genus Picea; species Picea engelmannii. Next base: position 1,914,932 of record ML778521.1, read on the forward strand.
AAGACTACACGTTTGTAGAAGAACTTCTTCCTCATTAGTGAGGAGGATAGTACAATCTGTAGGAGTTCCTGGGTTTGCATACTGTCCCATATGTGGTGGGGCCGGATGCATCTCCTGTTGGGTGTTCATTACCCCTTGGTGTGGTATGGGGTTTTGTAACACAGTTGGGGGGGGGGTTGTTGCACATATTGTTGTGGGGCCTGCTGGGTAGCAAGCGGTACTGGGGGACGTGGTCCATTTCCAGATTCTTTGATCCCTTTAAATTCAACAATTTAAGGGCAATGGTGAGTATAATGTCCATACTCACCGCAAAGGTAACAAGGGAAGTTTTTCTGAAGAGTATTGTTATTCTTCCCTTGGCGTTTGTTGTTATTGCCCCCTTGGGGGTTCTGTTTCCTCTTCTTTTGGTTTCCCTCGACAGGTTGGTTCTGTTGGGGGTGATTTTGGTTCCCTCCTGGCCCTGAATTATTAGTGTTTCATTTTTTTCCTTTCTTTTTGGAATTATTCGACTCATGGGTCATATTTTCTATATTCAACTGTTCAAAATTTTGATATTGCTGAATGGAAGAGGGATGAACAAAATTAACCCCAGCATGTGGTTGTCCTTGTGGAGAAACAATGGGTTGGGGAGGACCAGAAAATGGGAAGTATGGATTATGTTGTGGTAATGATCTGTAGGGTACATAGGAACATGGATGATTTTAAGGATGGAAATTTATTTTAAAATGTAGAAACCTTGGTGAATCTTACTAATCCTTCATATGCCAACTATAAATGATTGGCAATATTTTTGTAAAAATATTCAAATTTATAAGGATTTTATATAGTTTTTATAAAATTTTGGCAATTTTTAAGGTAAAATAATTTTATCCTATAGAATTTGGGTGAATCATTTTTAAAATAGCGAATCTCGTTTTTGGAAAAACCATGGAAAATTAGCCCATGAGCAAAATTTAGCCCCTAAAATCATCCCTTCATAGGAAGGTGTGGTGCTTTCACTAGTGCTTAGGGTGTAAGTAGAGGTAGATGTGGTACCATAACTTGGTTGCACAGTTGGGCGCATCATGGGGGCCGGCGGGGATCTGCTTATGGGTGGAGCTGGGGGAACAAGGTATGGTTGTTGATAGGGGGGTCCTCTATATACTGGTGGATATTGAGGTGTTCCATACATAGGTAGTTGTTGGAGGTGTGGATTTTGGTGTGTCATGGTACCAATAAATCCATCCGCGAAGTGAGACATCCCCGGTTTGTCCTGGCCGAATGGCACGGGTCTCGAGGCATCAGGTAGTACCGTATATAAGTATCCTGATTCAGAATAAATGAGATCAAACTTTTGAGCCTTGTTGATGGATTCTTCTTCAAACTGAGGGAAGGTGGCAGCCATATATTTGGCAAGGAGGGAAACAAGGGATTTGAGAAACCAATTAAGGCATTGTTGCTTAGTGTCTTCTTCTTTGCATAGACTACGTCGCTAACACCATTTGTGAATGTGGTCGGCGATGTGTGTAGCAGAGGTTTGTTTAAACTCTAAGAGTAGTTCGAGACCATTGTCATGACGGATTGGTAGTTGAAAGTGTTAGCGTCAGAAATCACTCCTGGATTGCTTGTAGGAGCAGAGCCCAACGCCCATCAGTTTTATGTCACGATTTGTTTATAAAGGGTGATCAAATGGAGATAATGGCTCTAGGAGGTATCACTCTAACTCAGGGACTAATTCTGGTACATAAAGAATAGAATAGGTCTAGAATCCTAACTTCATCCAGTGGTTTGATTTAAAGATGAACGGGTGGAAGACTTAGGAGAAAGTGAACAAATGACTCTGGGAACTAGGCTTGCAGTGGTCTGTAGTAGAAAAACTCTGATAGCAGGATCCTCCTGGCTCAGGTATTCAAGAAACTGAAAGAAGACTTGACTGGATCCTCCAATTCCAAGTCCTTCAGCATTAAGGAAGTTACAGGGACTGATTAGATGCTCTGTAACTATTATAGTGATCCATTACAACATCATCCTATAATAGCTACAGCTCGACCGGATCCTCCAATTCCGAGCTGCTCTAACACAGTGTAAACAAAGATATGATAGAAACTGGCATTCATAAGGCAAGAAGTCTCCAAATCTCATACATAACCAGAACAACAATGCTTCATTAAAATTTTACAACCAGGGAGCTCTGCTCAACCATCGACCCATTACAAAATGGAAAAAATGCCCACATATACTTGGAACAAAAACACTGGAAGCTAAATCGAGGAAATGCATTGAAGACATTATGTCTTCACATTTACTGCGCCTGCAATTCCTGGATGCTCATGGACTTTAGTCAGACGCAATCGTGCTCCCAAGGGCCTGAGAATGAAATGACCAACTAACATTCATCCCTGGATTTTCCATTTACGGTGGAAAAGATGTCCAACCACCATCAATTGCTGTAATAACTGCTTCATTGGGCTCAGATAGGTCCGGGTCGATTCTGCACCTTCAGGAAATGGAGACCTTCGTGATGGCTGGAAGGCTTGACACAAAGTGACGGATGGATGGTGACCATGAAAGGAAAAATGATAGGGCGAGCACAAGTGGCACAATCCATGGGTTTGAAGTGTACGAGCCAGGTGGAGGAACACAGGGGCCGGAAAAACTACGGTTGGAATGACATAGGGAGAAGACGTGGTGGTAAGGGACATATGGTGGAGGTAAAGCGATGAGGCTTCAGGCTTTTCAGGAATTCAGGATTCGCGGGTTTTCAATGTGCGAACTCTTTGCCTCCGGGATCCCCGATATCCCGATGTGCGATGAGCTCCTCCTCATATGAGTTAGCACTCCTGGTTATTCTATGGCCCATACAACCACCTCCTTATGACTGGATCTTAATCTCCATTGGGGCTTCGACATTTTCGACATCTCGATAAACCAGTCCTCGGGACTCGCGATAGTGCACCACCTATACTCCACTATAGTTCTCAGCTCCATCGGGAAATCGGGTATCAGGATATCGCGACTCCTAATATCATGTGCATGGAACTTTCATATCCCCGATCCTCGATTCTGCAGGATCTTCGCCACATACCACAGTTGATGGATGGCTCTGATTTAGTCGGGCAATCGCACATCGCGATTTACTCATGTAAGAGTTCTCTGCCTTTAGAAAATCTGATCCTCCGATGGGCTGAAATCCCAACTCTCCTTCTAATGTCTGACACGCGTCATGCCAAAATTAATGGCTAGGATCCCATTGGTCTTTCGAGGCTCGAAAGGTCTCGGCCTTCCCTCCCTTTAAAATCCCGATACCACAATTGTTGCTAACATTAGGCTCCATGGGGGATAGAGTCATCCCTGCGATGCTCTAAGAACTCCTCCTGTAGTTCCAGTTGCCTTTCTGTTGGGCTATGGAGTCATCATTAGGCCGCAAAAATAAAAATGAAAAAGAACTAAGAAACAAGAGGACAATATTTACAAACAAAAGAGTTATCTGAGACTCAAATGAAACATTTTTTCAGGAAATACCCATTCACTGGGCTACCAAAAACCTCTTCACCTTCCAAACCTTGCAACCCGTATGTGTTGTTCGAGAAAGCTTTGGAGATTCTGAAAGGCCCAATCCACAGAGCTTCAAACTTGTTGTGTTTTCCCTTATCTTGTTTAGGAGCATCCCATTTCAATACCACGTCTCCTACCTGGAACCACTCCTTCTTGGCCTTCCTATCGAAGACCTGCTTGATTTTCTGCTGATGGTCCTGGATCCTGTCCAATGTCTGCTCCCTAGCCTGCTGGACCTCTACTAACTGATGAATCCTTCTGATCATGTCATCAGGGTCTTCCTGATAGTCCTGGAGGAATTTCTCTACAGGGATGGCTAGCTGGGAAGGGAAAACAACTTTGACTCCGTAGACTAACTGGAAAGGGGACAGACCTGTAGCTCTCTTCATAGTCACTCGATCAGCCCATAGGGTGAACTTAAGCTTCGAGTTCCAAGCCCTTTGGTTGTCTTCCAACAAATTTTTGATGATCCTTATTAGGATTTTGTTGGAGGACTCTGCTAAACCATTTCCCTGTGGGTAATACGGGGTGGAGTGAATCATCTTAATCCCGAACTGCTCACAGAACCTGGCTAATGGCTCAGACCCGAAAGCGGTTGCATTATCAGTGACAATCTTATTTGGACAGCCAAACCTTGTGATGAGGTCATCCAAGAATCCGATGATTACCTTGTGGGAAGTGCTCCTGGTGGGAATAGCTTCAATCCACTTGGTAAATAAATCTGTAGCAGTCAGGATCCACCTATGCTGCCCACTGGAGGGAGGGTGAATTTCTCCAATAAAATCTAGGCCCCACTGCTGGAAAGGCCCTGAAACTACCACTGGTTTTAACAGCAAAGACCTGAGCTGTTGCTTTCCTGCAAATTTATGACAATTGATGCAGGCTCTGACCCTTTTGCAGACATCGACGAACATGGTAGGCCAGTAGTAACCAACCCTGAGGATTTTGTGGGCTGTGGCCCTCCAGAAATGGTGCCCTCCACACAGACCGCTGTGAAATTCAGCTACGACCTTCTCGGCCTCTGGTGGACTTATACATTTTAGAAGCACCCCCAGGGGGTCTTTCCAATATAACATTTGATCGATTAGGTAGTATTTGACTGCTTTGAGCTTCAGAGCTCTTGCTTTGCTTCTTTGCAGGCCATCTGGAGGTCGCAGCTCTTGCAAAAAGTATATGACATCCTTATACCAAGGACATTGAGCCAATGGGGGCTCCCTTTGATGATCTATGTCAGATAGTCGATCCTGCTAAATATCTGAGCATTCGCTGATGAAACTTATCCCCAAAGCTTGGAAATTTGCTTCAGCCAGCAGCTTGGCTAAGCCTTTCCCTTTGATCAACTTGGTGGGCCTTATTTCCAGGTCGAACTCCAGGATTTTGGCTATCCATTTACTCCTTCTCCCGTCTATGTCAGGCTGAATAAGAATATCTTTAACAGCAGCCGAGGGGAGATAGGCGATGATCCTTGATTGCAGAATGTAGGTTCTAAAAGATTTGAGAGCTTTCGCCAGAGCATAATCTTGCTTCTCCATAGTGTCATACCTGACTTCGGCATCCCTTAATGCTCGGCTGAAGTAAGAAATAGGCTGTTCTAACCCACCGTCATTTTCCTGTAATAGAACAGAAGCTACTGTGTCAGGTGAGGCAAAGGAGAAAATAAGGAAATCCTTCGAGTAGTCAGGACTGATAAGCACATGAGCTTCAGTCAGGGCTTTCTTTATTTTCTCAAAGGAGTGTCGCGATTGCGGGGTCCACCTTACTTCATTTTCTTTCTTTAACATAGCTGTTATAAGATTTACCTCCTCAGCAAAGTTAGGCACAAACCTCCTTAGGAAATTAATTTTACCGAGGAAAGATTAGACCTCCTTCCTAGACCTCGAGATTGATAAGGCTTGTATCACCTCAACTCTGCTGGGATCAATCCTGACTCCTTCTGCTGATACTATGTGGCCTAGTAGCTTTCCTTCCTTCATGGCAAACAAAGATTTCTTGGGGTTTAATGAAATGCCAAACTTTCTGCACTTCAAGAAAACTTTCCTGAGATGATGACGGTGTTCTTCATCAGATTTCGAAAATACTATGATGTCATCCAGATAAACGACCACAAACTTGTCTTTTTCCCCAACAAAAGCTATGTCCGTGGCACGCTGGAAAGTCGCCCCTGCATTCATTAGTCTGAATGGCATCTTAGCATACATGAACGTGCCCCATGGAGTGGTGAATGTTGTCTTTTCCCTGTCTTCAGGAAGAACAGAGACCTGATTGTAGCCAGAGAAACCATCAATCATAGACATCCTGGAAGCTCCTATCACCCTCTGTAGTATATGTTCCATCTTTGGCAGGGGGTAGTTATCTTTTCGCGAGCTTCTGTTCAGGTTTCTGAAGTCTACACAGAGTCGGATCTCTCCATTATTTTTCCTCACTAGCACCAAGTTAGCCACCCACTCTGAATATCTCAGTGGTACAATGATCTGAGCTTGCAGCAACTTCTTCACTTCTCTCTCCATGATAGGCAACAACATGGGATTGATCTGCCTCAACTTTTGCCTGAAAGGCTTTGCCTCTTCCTTTAACGAGATTTTATGTTTGATGACAGAGGTGTCATAGGTCTTAAGGTCTTCGTAGGTGCAGGCAAACACATCAGCAAATCCCTTTAAGAGTCCAATGTATTCAGACCTTTGTTCCTATGTCAAGCCTTTTGACAATTTGACATACTTGGGCTCACCCTCGGTTCCAATGTTGCACTGAACAGTATCAACGTCCTCCTCCGAGACCTTTCCTTTTACCGACACATCGTTACTATCAAAAATCCTTTCCAAAGGAACGAGTCCCCTGGGAATATGGTTGTTGGGAAGCTATACAATGTCACGCCCTGCGATCCTATTCAGAAGATTACCCCCATCGGGCTCTTCCTCTGGGATGACATCTTGGTCTATGTGCATTTCTGAAAATTCCTCAACAGTTTCCAAGAACCTCTTGACCTCAAGATCATCCTCGAATACCTTCCAATGCTTGACGTTGTCAGGTATGGAAGGTCTGTATTTAACCTCCACATCATATCTGAATTTGGGTGACAGAGGTACTTTGAAATTGCTAGCCGATGCAGCCAAGGAATCTGCCAAGGTGTTCTCTTCTCTTGGGATGAAAGAAATATTGAATGCCGAGAAGAAACTGTCAACAAGGCCCCAGACCTCATTCTTGTAACTCTTGAGTCGAGGATGCTTAGCTTGATAAGCATTTCTGACCTGCTGGACCACCAACTCTGCATCACCAAACACTGCTATCTCCTGAATTCCCATTTCCCTTGCAGCCCTTAGTCCCAGAAAAAGAGCCTCATACTCTGCCACATTGTTGGTAGCTTCAAATTCTAATTTGTATGAGAGAGATATGGTTTCTTGAGCAAGCGACACAAAAACTACTCCAACTCCAGCGCCTTCTCGGGAACAGGCTCCATCAATTTTTTTTTTTCCAGATTGGGGTGATGGAGAGAGGAACTTCAGGGGAAACAACGGGTTGTTTTCTAAGTCTCAGAGGTGGCTCTGGGGCATGAGTGAGCTGTAGTAAACTGGAGCCTAAATCAGTGTCTAAGGCAAATATAGGATGGTTGGTGGGATTGGCTTCATCACTGATTATATAGGCCAATTGAGATTCCCTGTACAGTCTTCTATGCTCTCCTCTGAACACTGGGATAGTAGCATATGTGAGGTCCATCTGCAAGGTTCCCCCTAGTATTTTTATCCAAGATCTTGATAAAAACATTCCGAACTTGGGGGGAACATCAGCTACTACGATATCCATGACCACACTTTTCATAGGCAGTTGAAACAAGGTTACAACTAGGTCTTTAATAACTCCAAGACACTGAACTCTCCTGGAGTCAAAAGAATAGAGGTTATGATAGGCTTTGGTAACTTCTAGTCCCAATTCTTCCATGACATTTTTGGGCATGAGGTTGTGAGAGGCCCCTGAATCCATCAAACAGTTGTGCAACACTTTGTCATGTATATTCAAGGAGGTGTAGAAGGGAGGGGATGAGTCATCTCTATCTTCTACCATGGGACCTAGGACAACTACTGGTTTTTCGTCTTGGAGGTTTATGGAGTTTGAGGGAAGGCATGAGGCTTCAGATTGTAAAAGATCAGAGAAGCATTTTTTAAATTTTCCATGCTTAATCAGCTCAGTGAGGGGCACAGGTATTCTGATCCTTTGAATCTCATGCTCAAAATTAAAAGAAGATGTAGGCTTCGGAATTTCTTTTATTTCAGGAACATGATTATGGACAATGGGGGAGGGGGTTTGAGCTTTCTTACCTCTGTGATCATTTGATTCTTCATTAGCAGGTCTCTCCACTCTAATGGACTACTGGGGAATATCAGGCGCTGCCATATTTTTATCAGACCTTAGGTTGTACCTGCCTCGGCCGCCACTAGCCTTGTCTCCCTTGCTTAGCTCGTTCCGCTGGTTGTCCATGAGAGACTCTTCGTATGCAGATTGAGTGAGATGAGGGAAAGGAGGAGTGTCTCCAACATAGTGGATTTTAGGATCAAGCTCCTCTGATTCTCTTTCTCCTCCCTCGGTCACAAAATTGTTTTGAAAAGGGGCCTGAATCTTTTGATCTTCTCTGTCTCTTCCCTTCTCTTTCTGCACATTCGGGGGAGTAAAATTATTTGGCCTCCTGAAACCTCCCTTGTTTTCAGCAATCTAAGGGACTTTATATGCCTGCCTCCCTTCCATCCTCATCCTCTCCATCTCTACAGACAGAGACTTCACCATCTTGGTCAGTTCATCCACTTGAGGGTGAGGCGCCAATGATCCAGAAGTTGAGGCTTCTGACCTTCCTTTTCTTTTGTCTGCATCAGCCTTGTTTCTCAGTTTGTCAGCTGCTAATACATTGGATTCCACTTCTATGGTCGCATATTGCATTTGGGCTAAGGAGGTGGCTCTTCTTTCTCTCAGCAAAAGGTAGAAATCAGGGTCAAATGCACTAGCATAGGAAATTTGGGCAGAGGCTTCTGAGGGCTTTATCTCTGCAGGGATCTTGTTATACATCTTGTTAAATATTTTGGAGAAGTCAGAGACTGACTCTCCTTCCATCTTTTTCAAAGACCCGAATTCTGTCATGTAATACATGAAGTCCTTCCTATCTCCCCACTGCCTCGGGAAAGCACTATCCAGAGCCTCAATCCCAACAATAGATCCTGGGGCCAATCCTCTAAACCACTTCCTCACTTCACCATCCAGGCTCTGGACGAAAAATCTCATCCAGACATCCTCATTTTCAATATTGAGGTTGTCTTCATAACTGTAGAAAGCAGCTAGGTGCTCTTCAACAGTTAAGTCTCCTTCCCCAGTGAATTTGAGCATGTATTTTAGATAATCTCCAGCAGGGAGGGGATTCATAGGATGGGGAAGAACTAAGGGAGCGTATCTGGCAGTGACTATAGCATCCATTCTATTGAGAGGGGGATTAGCACCAGCCATAGGGATGTTAGGTGTAGGAGAAATTGGAGGAGAAGGAGTTTGCAAAGGGGTTATTGAGGATAAATCTTGAAGTGGGGTGGGAAACAAGAGGTGATTCAGAGAACAGGCTACCGAGCTCTAGTCAGCAGGTGCTCCTCCTTGCACAAGAGTAGGGAAATCTTCTGAGGTCACGGGTCTACACCAAGGAACAACTTTAGGGGAGAGGGGAGTGACAAAATCTTGTCCCTCTGATCCCAGACTGGGAGGGGAAAACTCAACAGGAACACTCCCAAAATTTAAGAAATGGGAAACTGCAGAGACATGCCTGTCGAATAACTGAGGAGGAGAAAAAGGAGCTCCAATAGAAGGATATGGCGGATTACCTAGTTCGATGATGGACGCTTCTTCTTCAGAGGCCTTTCCCTTTCTGAGCACTGCCTCTGGATCTGTTTCAGGTGTAGCTAGAGGCAACTGTGGGTGAGACCGCGTATGCCTGCCTCTGAAAGGCACAATTAACAGAGCAGGTTCTCCCTAGCGGAGTCCTCACAATGGAGTCGCCAGGTGAAAAATTAGCAATCTAAAAGGCTCTGATGATCCTATGCACCTTCAGATTCAGAGACTCAATGTCATTCTACCCAGGGAAAATAGTCAATTCCATCCCTGGCAACGGTGCCAGAAATGTTAGCGTCAGAAGTCACTCCTAGATTGCTTGCAGGAGAAAATCCCAACGCCCATCAGTTTTATGTCACGATTTGTTTATAAAGGGTGATCAAATGGAGATAATGGCTCTAGGAGGTATCACTCTAACTTAGGGACTGAGTCTGGTACATAAAGAATAGAGGAGGTTTGGAATCCTAACTTCAGCTAGTGGGTTGATTTAAAGATGAACGGGTGGAGGACTTAGGAGAAAGTGAACAAACGGCTCTGGGCAACAGGCTTGCAGCGGTCTGTAGTAGAAAAACTTTGATAGCAGGATCCTCCTGGCTCAGGGCTTCAAGAAACTGAAAGAAGACTTGATTGGATCCTCCAATTCCAAGTCCTTCAGCGTTAAGGAAGTTACAGGGACTGATTAGAGGCTCTGTAACTATTACAGTGATCCATTACAACATCATCGTATAATAGCTACAGCTCGAATGGATCCTCCAATTCCGAGTTTCTCTAACACAGTGTAAACAAAGATATGATAGAAACTGGCATTCATAAGGAAAGAAGTCTCCAAAGCTCATACATAACCAGAACAACAATGCTTCATTAAAATTTTACAACCAGGGAGCTTTGCTCAACCATCGACCCATTACAAAATGGCAAAAATGCCCACATATACTTGGAACAAAAACACTGGAAGCTAAATCAAGGCAATGCATTGAAGACATTATGTCTTCACATTTACTGTGCCTGTGGTTCCTGGACGCTCATGGACTTTAGTCAGATGCAATATTGCTCCCAAGGGCCTGAGAATGAAATGACCAATTGACAGTCATCCCTGGATTTTCCATTTATGGTGGAAAAGATGTCCAACCACCATCAACTACTGTAATAACTGCTTCATTGGGCTCAGATAGGTCTGGGTCGATTCTGCACCTTCAGGACATGGAGACCTTCGTGATGGCTGGAAGGCTTGACACGAAGTGACGGATGGATGGTGACCAAGCAAGGAAAAATGATAGGGCGAGCACAAGTGGCACAATCCATGGGTTTGAAGTGTACGAGCCAGGTGGAGGAACACAGGGGTCGGAAAAACTGCGGTTGGCACAACACGAGGAGAAGACGTGGTGGTAAGGGACAGATGGCGGAGGTAAAGCGATGAGGCTTCAGGATTTTCAGGAATTCAGGATTCGTGGGTTTGCAATGCGTGAACTCTTCGCCTCCGGGATCCCCGATATCTCGATGTGTGATGAGCTCCTCCTCCTATGAGTTAGCACTCCTAGTTATTCTATGGCCCATACAACCACCTCCTTATGACTAGAGCTTAATCTCCGTTGAGGCTTCGGAATTTTTGACGTCTCGATACACCAATCCTTGGGACTCGCGATAGCGCGCCACATGTACTCCACTATAGTTCTCAGCCCCATCGGGAAATCGGGTATCAGGATATCGCGACTCCTAATATCATGTGCATGGAAATTTCATATCCCCGATCCCCGATTCTGCAGGATCTTCACCACGTACCACAGTTGACGGACGGCTCTGATTTAGTCGGGCAATCACACATCGTGATTTACTCATGTAAGAGTTCTCTTCCTTTAGAAACTCCGATCCTCCAATGGGCTGAAATCCAGACTCTCCTTCTAATGTCTGACATGCGTCATGCCAAAATTAATGGCTAGGATCCCATCTGTCTTTCAAGGCTCGAAAGGTCTCGGCCTTCCCTCCCTTTAAAATCCCGATACCACAATTGTTGCTAACAGAAAGAAGGTAAAAAATTCTTTGGCCAAAGATTCAAAAGTCGTATGGGACCCATATTTTTCTTTTACATACCACTTGGTTGATGGGCCAGTGAGTGTGCATTAAAATAACCTCAATCAGATAGAGTCATCCATGATGTTGTTTAAAGAGCACCATAAGTGGAAGGTCATGATATGGTTGGCTGAGTCATCTCCCACTTTTCCTTCAAACTTGGGAATGTCTAGAGGGAGTTTGGTAGGCATGGTGGGCCATGTGGGGTCATGCAATATAGGATCATTGGTGAGCTTAGTCAGATTTGGTATGTTGATGGAAGTAAAGTATGTCATCTAAGTTTGTGGTGGAATATTAGTTCCAACCATGGTGGGAATGTTTTTTGTGCCTAAACCCGAAAGAGGGTTTGTTCTGGCCATGGTGTGAGTGATGTGTGTCCCTGACCTGTGAGGGGGGCTAAGTGGGGTTGTACTTCCTCCTGGGGAAGAAGTGTGCCCCCTGCTTCCTTGTATAGGAAATCGGGTGGATGGTTGATCGTGGGAAGTGGACCCAAGTAAAGTGGAACCAATCAAAGTGAATCCTAAGGCAATAACACTCACATGGGTGTGAGAAGGTGGATTCGATGAGTTGGCAAGACTAGGAACTCCTCCTAGAATGGGAGGGAGATTTAGAAAGCATATGGAATGACATGGATTATGTGGGTCCCCTATGATGTCCAGCTAGAAAAGTGGATGTGTGCAAATGGTGATGAGAGAAATTAATGAACAAGAGATTTTGTATAACTTGGACCTTCACAATATATCTAACAATCATATGTAATCACAAAAGCATCATACATAAATCAATTGATAAAGAAGCATACATGTGGGTAGGTAGTTCTTGTCCACGTGGGAGAAAAAAGAAAACAAATGCTCATGTCCTAAAAGACGTAATTGTCAGGCTGCTAAATTGTAGCTTTTAAGTGTCCTGAATCACTAAATTGTCAAACCAGGGTTGGTATACTTCGAGCTGATACACAGTATGTGCAGGCAAGCGTCTAGTCTTTATTCGAATGCTATCCTAAAAATAAAG
>ML778521.1:1943132-1958721 GCA_009831015.1 Picea engelmannii
GTATGAGAAATTTATACCACTTTTAACCACAATATATATTCTTTCACTTTATCAACAATGTTCAACAATATATCATCAATGTATCATCTATGAATGCATCCAATATATATATAAATGTAAAGATAAGCAACATCACATCAACATCACATCAAAAACATAGTGCACTAGTATTTACATGGAAACCCAAATGGGAGAAAACTACATAATTCTTTCTTATATATATCAAGAATTCATTCATAGGAAGAACCGACTTCCCAATTCTCCAATTGCAACTGGAAGGAGGCTACAACCCCCTATTCTCATGATCCAACTTGAAGGAAGCTACAAATCCCTGAATTCTCTGGCTCTAATCAGAAAGAGGATACAACCCCTTGGGTTCTTCGTCTACAAATGGAAGGTGGCTACAACCACCTAATTCTCAGGTTCCAACCTGAAGGAATCTCCAACTCCTGGATTCTCCAGCACCAACCTGAAGGAGGATACAACCCCCTTTCCTTGCCTCATCCTATCACCTTGAAGTGTTAAGCCCTAAATAGTGACACATTACCCCTTAATTGGGGCATATTACATTAGTAATGTTATTTTATTTATTTCGGCTTAGGTCCATTAGTTGTAATTTTACCTCATAGTCTCCTATATATACCAAGGAGACATTTTCATTTGGAATCATCTTGTATTTGCACATTTGTGTGGTGTATAGGGAGGTTGCCCCCTCAAAAAGGATTATTATCTTAAATTATCTCTTTTTCAAGGCGTTGAGTACTTATTCTGAGGTTTTTCTATGCTATATAGATATTTGGCTCTTAACATATGGTATCAGAGCTCAAGGTCTTAGGGTTTCGTTGCTACATATGAGACACCTTGGAATTTTTTCTATAATTTTTTTTCTACGATGTTTTAGAAGGAACCCCTTGAAGGATATTTAGTAGATAGATCAAATTACATTGGGTTCAAATTTCAGCTTCTGAGGCCTTATACTTTATGAGATACATCCTTTGTAAGATAGGGTTCTAGAATCATCTTGAATTGAGTCATCGTGGAAGTTTCTCTATAAAAAAAAATATTTAACGTTTCAGACCCTAAAATTAGTAGAATATTCACATAAAATATTAAGGTATCTGCGATAAACTTTCATCTTCTGGGTCATATTACATTTTTAGATACACCCTATGGAAGATAGGGTATCTGACCAGTACTATTGACTAGTCTTAAGCAGGTGTTCTGGGTAAAAAACTCATAAATTGTTACTAGAGTATCCAAATTGAGTGAGTCTAGTTGCATTGGATAGTGGAAAATATGTAGTATTTCTGGTACACTTTTCATAATTGTATAACAATTATTTTGTGTGGGGCATGCTATACAAGTGAGATCTCCTAGAAAGGCCAAAAATCAGCAAGTTGTGGGGAAGTTACCATAAATTTCACTTGGCACATCCAGTTTTAATCAGACTCATGGCATTGCAGAGAAGAAATATCAGAGAACTACAAAAAATAAATTTTCATACCCAGAAGGGCCGAAATTTTGGAGATACAACAGAAGAAAGATTGTCTAGCAGAACCACCTCAAAATCAAGGTTTAAAAGTGATACTTGGCCAACATACCACCAAAAAAGGGAACTTATACACCAAATAAGAGTCCAGATAGTCCTACTTGGACTCTTGATGAAGGTGAAGAGATATGTAGGGACATAAATGATTTACAAAGAAGACAGTGAAAAAATATGAACTACAAGGGATGATGGATGGTTTAAAAAGGGATATCATGGAAGGACTGAAAATTTTCCTAATAGAGAGATCAGCTGAAAGTGAAAATGTATCCCATAAAATTCATGATGAGGACACAAGGAAGATGAATCAAGAATGGAGACACTCCAAATTTGGTTTGAATACCAACCACGTTCCTAAGATCGATATGAGGAAGTTTGATGGCAAGGACCCAATCACATGGATACTTTAGAAGGAGCAATTATTTGATCTACATGATGTGCCACATATAGAAAAGGTACACATTTCTTTTTTATATTTAGAACCTAATCAATTTGTGTTGTATCGATGTGTTTTTTATTTCAAATCACTCGTCACTTGGATAGTTTTCATGTAAGAAATGATAGCACACTATGAGGATACAAGGAGAAATACCTTCTTTAGCCAATTGATAAATCTCAAGAAAAAGGGTTCAGTTACAGAGCACATTGAGAACTTCCAAAGATTGAATATAAAGGTCAAACATATTCCAGATGAGCACTTGATTGATGTATTCATAAGAAATTTAATGGATAACATTCAACATGAGGTTCTCCTTTGGGAACCCAAATCATTGGAGAATGCATTTAGGGTGACAAGAAATGTTGAAAGTAAAAATATGGCTATGGATACAAGAAGGACCGCTCCTAACATCTATCAAGAGAATAATGCTCCTTCTTATAAAGCACCTCAACCTACAAGGTTGACACCTCAACAATTGGAGGAAAGAAAAGTAAAAGGTTTATGCTTTAATTGTGACAACAAGTACAATAAGGGACATAAGCGTGGTGACACGAAATTATTCTATATAGATTTTGAAGAGGAAGAAGAACAAGAACCATCTCAAGATGAAAACATAGAAGTGATTTCTTCTGAAGAGTTGAGTCCCATGATATCATGTAATGCATTGGCTAGAATTATCACTCCTCAAACCCTCAAGATCGAAGGATAAATCAAAAAGAAAAAGGTAATAGTCCTAATTGATTCTGGTAGTACTCATAATTTCATTAACTATAAATTAGCCAAAGCTCTCAATTTCTTTGTATATCCAGCACCAGAGTTTCAAGTAATGATTGTAGATGGAGGAACTATCAATTCATTAGGAAAATGCAATAAGATCAATATTACTATGGGTTAATATGCAATGAATAGTCCAATGATTTCAATACCCATGGGTGGTGTTGATGTCGTACTAGGAATCCAATGGTTACAATCATTAGGAACAATGGATTTTAATTTTCAATAAATTTTCATGAAATTTTCATTGGAAGGAAAAGAAATTGAGTTAAGAGGTATCACAAGGAAGCCCTATAAGGTGATAATCTCTAATGGCATGAAAAAATTATTGAAAAAGGGGAATCAAGGTGTAATTGCACAACTATGTTCACTAGATGTTCAAACATCTAAGCCATCTATTCCCCTAGATCTCCAAGTGATCATTGATAATCATTCCAAAGTATTTGAAGATATTCCCAAAGGTATTCCACCCACTCGAAATCATGATCATACTATTTACCTAATTCATGGGAGTTTCCCACCTAACATTAGGCTGTATAGATACCCTTATGCCCATAAGAGTGAAATTGAGCGTATGGTTGATGAAATGTTAGAGGCTTTCATTATTAGACCTGGCCAAGGTTCTTACTCTGCACCGGGGGTAATGGTACTCAAGAAATATGCCTCATGGTGTATGTGTCCAGATTATAGAGAGCTCAACAACATCATTATTAAAGATAAGTTTCCCATTCTCGTCATTGATGAATTGTTAGATGAACTACATGGAGCAATATATTTCACAAAGTTGGATCTTCATTCAAGGTATCATCATATTGGAATGAAGGAAGAAGATATCCCAAAAACAACATTTCGAACTCATGAAGGCCATTATGAATTTTTGGTCATTACTTTTGGCCTTACAAATGCACCTTCCACATTCCAAGGGTTGATGAATTCCATTTTCAAGCCCTTCCTTCAAAAATTTGTGTTGGTACTTTTTGATGATATACTAATATATAGAAAGTCTTGGGAGGATCATGTGCGACATGTTGACAAGGTGCTACAACTACTGAAGGAGCAACAACTATATTCCAAACCATCCAAATTTTTCTTTGGGGTGAAGGAGGTAGAGTATTTGGGTCATATTGTATCTCATGAAGGTGTCAAGGTAGACCCTAACAAGATTAGGGCCATTATGGACTAGCCAATTCCCAAAACATTGAAGAATATTAGAGGATTTTTGGGTTTGACAGGTTACTATCGCAAGTTTGTTCAGCACTATGGAAGAATAACAACACCTTTAATGACACTAACTAAGAAGGATGCATTTTCATGGACTCCAGAGGCAACTAAAATTTTTTAACAACTTAAAGAGGTGATGTGCAAAGCTCTTATCTTGACCACTCCAGACTTCACAAAAACATTTATTGTGGAATGTGATGCCTCGGGAAATGGAATTGGTGTTGTCCTAATGCAAGAAGGAAGGCCCTGACTTTTGAAATTTGACCACTCAAGGGAAAGGACTTACACAAACCCATTTATGAGAAGGAAATGATGGAAATAATACATGCATTGAAGAAATGGAACCCTTACCTAATAGGTAGGAACTTCAAGGTAAAAACATATCATGATAGTATTAAATACTGCTTGTAACAAAGACTATCTTTAGAAGAACAACAAAAATGGGTGACCAAGATATTGAGTTATGATTTTGAAATCGTCTATAAAAAAGGGAAGAAAAATGTTGTGGCATATGCACTGTCAAGAAAGGATGAAGATGTTGAGTCCTTTCTCTGTGCTATCTCGATCATTGTTGGAGGCAAGCCAAAGGCCGAGGAAAAAAATAAAGGCATTTTTGGGAAAGAAAACATGCACAAGGAAAGTGAAAGCTAGAAGGAAACACAAGACGTACACATGCAAGGAAAGAAACAACTGGAAGGAAGAGAAACACACAAGCATGGGATGAAGGCATAATGATGGAAGGGTTAGGGTTTTGGTAAGGCATTGTAATGATTGAAGAGCCAAAAATGTATAAATATAGATACTAAGGTATTATAAAGGGTTCAGGTTGTTAGTGTTAGTTCTGATTGTTGTGGCTTGTAGTTATCCATGAGTTGATGTGATATGTAAGGGTTTTACTGGATGAACTATTTTGTGTAAGTTGTTGAGCTTAAGCTATGATCTAGAAGGAAACCGAGGGAGGGTAGATATTGAGGGTTAGATTGTAGGCTAGGGAGCCTAGTGCGATCTAGTCTACCACCTATATATCTCACCCGAATGTCGAGGATTGTAAAGCTCACGACGTTGTAGATGTAGAAATACCATAATAAAAGAGCCAATAGACAAATCCTTATGGACGTAGCCCAAGAGGGGATGAACCACGATATCATTTGTGTTGTGTGAAGAATGTATCTTTATCTTTATTATTTGAAGCAGTTATTATTATGTTGAATGAATGAGTTATTATATTGTCTGTTTAAGTGTTGTTGCATTATTGAGGGAATAAGCTATGGAAATTACTACATAATCATGAATAACAACATGTTTCTCTTACAATTTATAATAATGGGTCAATATTCAACTCCCTTATCTCACACGTAATCCTAGGCTGTAAACACATGAGTCTTACAACCACCCATTAAAGCTATCTCGGGTGAGACTACGCAACACATTCTGTGTGTTGTTTTGCCTTCTAGTTTACCAAGAGGGCCGATAGTTTTAGAGGCTTTGTTGGAAACTTGATAGACATGAACCCTGGGTCAATAAACTCAGACATAATAGAGGAATAGTAACCAAAAAATGGTTCTATTTCCATTGGTAGGAAAAAGAGAGGGTTGAGTAGATGAGATAAGTTGACCAATAAAAGATATAAGAAAAGATGAAAGCAATGAGCCAATAGAAGGGGATGTTGAGACCATGGAATCCCACAAAAAAATAGATCGAAATATGGTTGAGAACAAAAGAACTAGAGTTTTCACAGAAATAAAATAGAAACCCTAAAGTAACACCCCGAAAAATATCTGGAGAGATACGTGCTTACTGATTTGCACGAAGTCTTTTTTTGGGATTTTCCACATTTATTGCAGGAGTGGATACTAAGGTTAAAGGATAACCATGCAACGAACCACATTTGACAGCTTGAGTGGAATCCAATACAGATTGGCAACTTTAGCAGGTGAACAACAAATTCACCCGCGTAGTAGACTTTTGGCTTGATAGTATTGTGGAAGGTTTTATAACAGAGTTTGTTGTAGACACAACGAAGTCGTACAGCGTAGTGGAGCAAGAGTTTCTATGGGGACCTTGAGGAAGGTACATTCGATCGCTCTATACTTGATTAAGATATTTCTATATAAAAAAGGTGTAATGACAATGGAATCAGATAGCTAAACTTTCCTGCGTGCATGGGGGAAGGGGGAAAGCACTGACATAGGAAGGAGAAATGGAAGGAGGAAAGGATAAGATAAAGAAGGAGGAAGCCTTGGACCCAATAATGATGAATGACGACTAGATCAATCAGATCATGGTGATAGCTGGAAAGAAACGTAGTGGAGTACCCTACCAATACAAGGTGAATACCAAGAAGAGAGTTGTATCCATGAGGGAAGGCTTGTCGAGTGATGAGGAACAGGTAGAGGATCTCTAGAATGTGGAGCAGATTAAGGGAATCCTTCATGCAACATATGAGAGGAATACAAGAGGTCCAAGAGATGGAAGAGAAGGAAATAATCCTATCCATATTAATGTCAGTGTGGAACCCATAAACCCATGTGCGACTAATACACCTAAGATAACACCACCGTTTTGACAACCAAAGTTCAGAAGCAGTTAGATAGCAAGGAGTACATCTACAAAAAGAACAACAACTGGGGGAGCCAGGTCAGGCAACACTAGTAAATTATCTACACCGCGTGGAGGTAGTATTTCAACATTCAAAATGGCAGGACATGATCCCACCAACAGGTTACCTGAATTTCGAGGAGAAGCAACTGAAGACCCTAAGAAACACTTGTTCATCTGTTAAAATATCTCGGAAGAAAAACAGATCATTGATGAAGGTACCAAACTTGCACAACTAGCTATTATGCTAAAAGATTGTGCACTATACTGGTACATGAGTTTAGACGCAAGCAGTGCACCGGGGATGACAAGGACATTGGTTGAAATTAAGAAGTTACTAATAAATGAGTTCCAGAAGTTGAGCTCAGAGGATCAATACAAGAATGAGATGATTGAAATAAAACATAAACCAGGAGAGTCTGTATGGGAGATTGATCAGAGATTCAAGCGACAGAAGGGAAAGTTAAAATATCTCATGACTGAGATGTAACATCTACACATGTTTTTCAACTCATTTCTCTCACACTTAAAATACCCTTTGCGACAAAAAAAGTTCCAAACATAGGCAGAGGCTTTGCAGGAAGCCCTGCAACTAGAAGAAAATGAGTATCAACAGATTGTCCCAACTATTGAAGAACTGAAGGAGGACTTGAAGAACTTAACATTTTAGCTGAACCAGAATAAGAACAAAGAAAAATGAGAAGTCGTTTGGTGTACTACATGTAGGACTAAAGGACACCACAAGAACGAATGTCCAACATTCGCGTAGTATATGGCAGAAGGAATGACAAACCCATTACCCACAGGAGGACTATGGTGTGAAATATGTAAGAAACTGGGTCACGAACCTTATCATTGCATGATCATGCAGAAATACCAGACAGTCCCAAAGAGATCATATTGTACCTTTTGCATGTCAATGGGCCACGATGATAAAGATTGTAGAACTATGGATTTGATGCAACAAAGGACATTAGATGCATATAGAGTGCAGGAAGAAATGATTATTGGGAAAGATGCACCATAATTTAATTAAGCTCCATCTCTATACAACACTTCATAGAAGCAATATAATATTGTGCAACAACCATATAATAACACACAGCCATAGTAAAACACAACAAAACCTCAGTACAATACCGCGTAGTATAACCAAGAGCCTCAGTATAATGCATCGAGAGGATATCGAGAAGGTTACAGAGGTGGAGGAAGAGACCGAGGAGATTTCAAATGAGGTAGAGGACTAGTGGTATGTCACAATTGTCAACAATCAGGACATTTTGCAAGGGAATTTCCACTTCCACCAACAACTTGTATGTATTGTCGCGCATTGGACCATGATATAGAGGAATGTATGACACTACTAGTAAAGATCTAGGAAAAGAGGAACCAGAACAACCAGAATGTTCAGTGGATTTTTTTTGAAGCAGGGGATGAAGGACGAAACATCAATATAGTTACTCGTGGATGAGCTAAAAGAGGCGATGACATTGTTCGACAAGGACTAGCACAAAACCAGTAGGCAAAGAAGAACGTTGAACCAAGGAGACAGTTTGATGCACAGAATGAGAAATCCATATTTACCGAATCCATACAAGAATTTCAGAAGGAAGAGATAGCGTCGACTTCATATGCGCAACAAAAAAAGAAGCACCAGAGTATGATATGCCTCCATTATTAGATCATACCAATGAAATGAAACCCAAGGGACAAGTAAGTACAATCAAAGGATTTTTACATTCATGTGTAAAAGTATTAAGTGATCCATCATCTGTGAAAATATTACAAAACATACTAGAAAAATGTAGCATCATGACGGAAGAAAAACTAGAACCAAAAACTGTCAATCACCTACATACAAGGAGAAGAACCAGTAGGGATTTTAGATTAAATGACAACATCGGAGATTTAAATATGGGAGACATCATATTGGATCTAGGATCTAAAGTTAATGTATTACCAAAGAAGACATGGGAATGCATGGGAGAGCCCACATTAGGATATTCACCTGTTCAATTGAAACTGGAAAACCAACACAGATTCCTACCAATCAGAAGATTGAAAGGAGTAACAATAGACCTAGATGGAGTACACACTAAAGAATATTTTGAAGTCTTTGAAACAATCGACGACACCACACCTTATCCAGCGTTGCTTGGTCTGGATTGGGCATTTAAAAACCAAGCCATAATCAACCTGAAGACCAGGAAAATGATATTTGAGTCATGTGAATACAGGGTCATTGTGCCCTTAAACCCATCAGAAGGCAAGAGGTTTGTAGAACCTACTTTCCTAGACTTAGAGGAAATCGACCAGTTGTACAAAACAACTACATGCGATGAGGATTACATAAACCCAACTGCAGACAGGATACTAAGTTAGCGGAGAATTACTCCATGTGCAACAAACTCATATATTGGTTTAGAGAAATGGAAACAAAGGCTTAACGAAGTATCCATGAGGCGATGTGAAATAATAGACCATGCAGTAAGATGCGTAGGCATGGAAATCAGGGAACCACCCAGTTTCCACAGAATAACCGATTTAGAAACATTCTTGACACAGTGCGAAGACACAATGTTAGAGAACTAGATATTGTTAGCACTTGATCTATCACTCAAGGCCACACCTGCAAGATGGTGGGGCTCCCACAAAGAGACCATCACGGACTGGTATGAATGTAAGTGGTTATTGCACATAAGGTTTGGTGCAAAATAGAAAAACAACAAACAATAGAAGTATGATGAACAAAGGGAGCCAACAAAGCACTTGGAGGAGTGTAGAACGCTATGGAAATTGAAACCCCTCAAGGAATGGCCTCATCACTTCATACACACCTTAGAGGGCATACTAGCGAATTGGTATACAGACCAAGAATTGTGCAAAGGAACTATAATCTGGATGACATTGCAATAGAATTTTACAATCACTTTCTCATTCGAGCATGAGAACCCCAACATAGATGCTGCACTTAAATGGATAAGAGGAGTTATATTCATCAAAGCACCAGAAGTATAATTGATCATAGAATAACAACAATAGAATAAACATACAATCAAGGCACTATTGTCATGTTACCATGTACAATAGGAAGCACCGAATGAAGACGATCCATGTGATATTCAGATTGAAGAAGCAGAAGGAGAAAGAGAGGTGGAAGGACCACCCATAGAATCATAAGTCATTTTTGCATCGATCAAAGTAAATAAAGTCAACATTGGTATAGTTGATAATCCCAAGATGGCCAGCATTGGAGACTACTAGGATGAGCAAACAGTGGAAATCATAACATAGTTGTTGCGCGGATATAGTGACATGTTCCCTGCAACATTTACAGAG
Organism: Picea engelmannii; assembly: GCA_009831015.1. Lineage (NCBI taxonomy): Eukaryota > Viridiplantae > Streptophyta > Pinopsida > Pinales > Pinaceae > Picea > Picea engelmannii. The sequence continues at coordinate 1,953,050 of ML778521.1, forward strand.
ATGAAGGGTATAGTCAGAGAGCTAGGAAAAATGAAGATACCACTAAGACCTGAATCGAGATCAAGCAGACAACAACCATACAGATTATACCCAACATAAAAGCATAAAGTCAAAGCTAAGATCGATAGGATGCTTGAAGCAAGCATCATAGAACCATTTGAAGAATCAGAATGGATAAGCCCGATGGTAGTTCAAGACAATAAATGAGGGATCAAGATATGTGTTGACTTGAGGAAGTTGAACGATGCATGCCTACATGACCCATTCCCTACACCATTCATTGATGAAGTGTTAGAAAATGTAAGTGGACATGAAGATTACTCATTTACTAATGGATTCTTAGGCTACAATCAGATCAAGATAGCACAAGAAGACAGATGCAAGACCACATTTGTGACAAAATGGGAATCCTACCAATACAAAGTCATGCCATTTGGATTGAAGAATGCACCAACAATTGTTTCCAGAGTAGTCATTGTTGCATTTAAGGAATTCATCCATCGGTTCCTAGAAGTATACCTAGACAATTGGATAGTTTACATTTTGTTGAAAGACCATGTAGAATTCTTATGGCTAATGTTAGAAAGATGCAGACAGTTCCATATATCACTGAACATAAGGAAATGCATATTCGGAACCCTGTTTGGGATACTATTGGGCCATATAGTATGTAAACAGGGCTTATTAGTAGATCCCACAAAGATTGCAGTAATTGTTAACTTACAACCACCAAAAACAGTCTGTCAGCTAAGAGGGATGTTGGGACATATAGGATACTATAGGAAATTTATCAAAGGATATGCGCAGATAATTGCACCAATGGAAAAATTGTTAATAAAGGACACAAAGTTCCAGTGGAACAACAAGTGTCAACACGGTCTAGACAACTTGAAGGAAAATATGGTTACCGCGCTGATATTAGTATTTCTAGACTGGGAGAAGACATTCCACATGCATGTAGATGCATCAACCATAGCACTTGGAGCTATCTTGGCACAGTCAGGAGTGCAAGACTTGGATCACTCAATAGAATTTGTGAGAAGAAATATATCTGACTCAGAACATAACTATAACATGACAAAAAGAGAACGCCTAGATATGGTCTATGCACTACAAAAGTTTAGACACTGCTTATTGGGGAAACACTTTAAGATGTTCATAGATCACTCAACCCTGAAATATTTAGTCAAAAAGCCAGTGTTGGGGGGGAGGATATGTCGATGGTTACTCCTATTTTAATAAATTTGACTTTGAAGTAATAGTCAAGCCAGGAAAATTAAATGCAGGACCTGACCACCTATCAAGGGTCACAAATGGAGAAGAAACTATGAATTTAGAGGACAAATTTCCATATGCACAATTATTTTAAGTACAGATCGCGGATGAAGATTTTGTAGATATCATTCAATACTTGAGCATGGGTACTGCGCCACAAGAATATAACTCTGTGCAGAAGAAAAACCTGGTAGTACGTGCTACCAACTATCAAGTAATTGTAGGACACCTATATAAAATGGGTGCAGATAGAATCTTGTGAAGATATGTGTTGGAACATGAAAGACCAAGAGTTTTAGCAGAAGCCCATGAAGGAATAGCAGGAGGGCATTATGCAGGAAAATATATCGTGCAGAAGGTATTTTGCGTAGGAATATGGTGGCCAACTATTGAGCCTCTAAATTGACACCCCCACTACCCTATTACACTCCTCATCTATACCTTTTTGTCTTACCTAAGTTTGGATAAATGACAAAGAACACTACCATTAGCCATTGATGAGGTCATAAGGTAAAGTATAATTAATTCATGCATTTTTGTGGTTTATTGAGCTAGGAGACTAAATGTTTCATGTACTAATGTTTCAATTTGCCATGTATAACCTTTGACCTCTAGATGAGTCCATACTTTCTATACTATCTCAGCCATCTGGTACTTATGTGCCAGATTGCCATTGTTCAAATCCGGTACCAAGCGCACCTTCCATTCATATCTGGTACCAAATCTCACGTATCGTGATCTAGTACCAATGGCCACAGACTATCGTGATCCGGTACCAACCATTTGTGCACTGTTCAGATCCGGTACCATTTACCGAATCTCACCTGTCATGATCCGGTACCGATATAGGAAGCAAAATATACCAAGTTTAGCTCTAGATCATACTAAAGATAATTGTTGGATATTTGTTGAATCATTAAAGCTCTAGCAAGGTTATGATCATCTTGTTTGTCTTGCTTCATCCTCATAAAATTTGTTTCATGAGGATGAAGCTTAAAATATGTAACCGAATATATAAATTTGACAATTGATTGATTTTCTAAAGATTTCACCTCCTTGTGTTTCACGACTGAGACTGTTTAAATAGTCATGGAAAGGATGGTGGAGGTAGTAGAAAGTTAGCATAACACAGTATGTGAAGTAGCGTTACAAATTGTAGAACACAATTTGAATTGAAGTTTAATAGAAGGATGTCAATTATTTCTAGGTCTTGATCATTTATGAATGAATGTGGGTTGAGTTGTTAGCATAGTTTAATTCTATGTTTTGAAATTTAAGTAAGAGGAATGTGTGGATTGGAAGAAATCTTACTGTAGACTCCATTCGCTGATCTGTTGAAGCGACAAGGGCCCACCGCCCAACAAAGGTCAACATCCTTATAGATTAGTGTTAGTAGTTGATTTCAATAGTATAGATGTTAGATTAGCTAAATCTTAATTCTTTCAGATGATAACAACATACTTTAGACTAGGATTTCGATCATACAATTGTTTGGAGATCTTTACTTACTCCGTTTTGCATACATTTTGTTTCTTCTTTTATGAAGTTGATTTTGTTTCATGGACATAAATGTTGGCAGCAGTAATCAGACATATTTGGAGGAGAACTAGTGAAGCTTACAACAACACATTGTGAACCACAACATACTCAGTATATTGACTATTGAACTACCCATGCTATATCTTGATGATTGATGTGTGATTTCCCTTTTAGAAGTGTGATTGCATAGTTAATTTTCTGGGTCATATAGCAGATTTTATTTGTCAATAGAACTCCATATCATACTCATATGTGCCATAATGGAGTAGATATCCTCTCTGTGAAAGACAACCAAAGTGTGTTTTGATTTGCTAGTTCATCTTATTTCCAACATGCTTAATCTAAAATAGTTCTATAATCATGACATTAGAATTACCTTTCTTACTGGTGTCTTGTAATTAATGAGTGCATTATACTAAACATATAAGTAACAAACCATTTTGGCGCCACTGCCGGGGAGTTGCAAATGGTAGGAAGTGATTTTTAGCTTAGATTATTTTCATAGTTTTTGAATGATTTCAAAATTTGCTTGAGGGAGGAGGATTAAACATTTAAGACATGAGTGAAGAGCCACGTGACAACTAGAGTGGGGTTCTTCGAAGCCAAGTTGCCTTCTTACCTTCTAGATAGAATTAGGGTTTCAATTCAGTTAAGAATCAAATTTCCATTTTATGCATAGATATAGAGATAATAAGGGTAGATTTGTAAGCTCTAAAGATTCAAAAACAACCCTCCCCCACTAATCCAACTGACACTGGTGCAGGAAAAATTCCACCAGGAGAAAGTTCAAGGGGAGCCAACAAGGCTCTAGAGGAAGAACCTAAAATGGAAGAATCAACATTGGGGCGGGAAGAACGTGAATCTGCTGAACATTCAGGAGACACAAAAAATCCAGTTTCTGAACCATCTATCAGTGGAATGGAAAAAGAAGAAGGAAATGCAGCGACTGAAACTGAGACCTTCGGGTTTCCAATCTTGGTTATTTAAGGAAACATCAGCATGAAGAATATCCCACTATCATCGTTACCCACTTTCAGAGGTATGTTAATTGAAGACCCTGATTTATTTTTATTCGAGTTTGACATATTATGTAGAAGCTATAACTACTCAAACGATGCCCAAAAACTTAAGCTTTTTCCTGCTACAATGAAAGATTCAGCCTTAAGATGGTTCATGAGCTTAGGAGAAAATGCAATCCTCTCTTGGGATCAGATGAAAGACACATTTTTACGGAAATAGCAAGACTATTGTAAAGATAATGCTAAAAATGACATTTTTAAAATGCAACAAACAGAAGATGAAAACCTTGAATACTACTTAGAAAGTGTTAAGTTCCTAACCCGCACATAGGTAGATCAATGTATTCGGATGTAATAAAGGTCAATATTAATAAGGCCTTTCAATAAAATAGAATAAGGCGGATGTAAGAAGACCTAATAGAAGCTTTCGCTTCTAGAAGGATCTTCCACTAGATGCTTCTTTTTAGTATAAATAGGAGTCAAGGGTATGAGAACCCTAGCTTGGAGATTATTATAATAGAGTGTTGCTCGACTGGAGGCTGCCCCCTCGAAGAGGCCTGTGAAAATTTCTATCTGAATCAAAGTGTTATTTCTGTTGCTATTTCGTATATCATTTCTGTGTATTGTGAAGATTATGCTAGATATTTTACTGTTATTCTGTCATTTCTAGCATTTCATTTATGTTCTACATATTTTATATATCTGGTATCTTACAAGTGGTATCAGAGCACTTTCCTTGGCATAATTTGTGGGTAATTTTTTTTCAGGGTAGAGACATATTCTGACGTCTTTAAGCACAGATATCTGTCGTTACGCGCATAAACCCGCGGTTGAGGGATTCATACACGCAGGAAATACAAGTGGTTCTTAAGCGCACATCTGTTGGCCACCCTTGTAACCCCTGTTGGTACCCCTTCGAGTGGTAGTGCATCAGATAACACCTGTGTTCTGATTGGCCTAGAATTCCTGAAGCCCTCTTTAGATAAACCTATTGGCCACTGGACTGTTATAGTGTCACCGAGAACAACACTCGGGAAGATACTCTCTAGTACTTGGGTAGTCGGGTAGTATGGCTAAGGGTACGGTCTATCCTCCTTAGTTAGTGCCCTGAGATATTGGGCCGAGTACTACTGTTGGACCCCACATGTATATCAGAGAGCTATAGCACAGGGCAAACCCTTATATGTAGAACCCTTGAATACCTAACCCTTGGGGAACATAAACAAATTAAACCAGCAAGATCTATTGCCGCGCATCTATGTTTGGGTTGCTAAGTAAATACACATTTCTCTCTGGTTCAGAATTTGGGGACTTCAACATTGCAACATTCTTCAGACCAAAGTATAACCCCGTAGCAGTAAAAAAAAAAAAAAAGTCTGGAAATTTTTTCACCATTATTTGAGACCTATTCCATTATATTCATCTCTTCTCCCTTATCACATTCCTCCATATCATTTTTCTGCAAAAATTTCTGACCCTGCCCACTCCCTTTTCAGTTCACCCATCCTCATGGCCCATACCCGTAGACAAGAACTAGAGTCTCGCTTCAACACCTTGCAATCTGGTTTCCTTGAGACCCAACAAGAAGTGCAACAACTCGGTGCTACTATTTCCACCCGTGATGCATCCATGAATGCCTCTGTAAATGTAGTCGTGCAGTCTGCAATGGTGGAAATCAAACACGAACTGACCACCTAGCTTGAATCTGTCTTTGCATCACTCTGCACCAAACTAAATATCCCTACCGATGACTCTTTTCCTGATGCACATAAAAAGACTGAAGGTGAAACTTCTTCCCATTCCTTTCAACCCCATCACTTTCAATGGGACATACGCCTT
>ML778521.1:1958771-1971254 GCA_009831015.1 Picea engelmannii
CTGTCTTTGCATCACTCTGCACCAAACTAAATATCCCTACCGATGACTCTTTTCCTGATGCACATAAAAAGACTGAAGGTGAAACTTCTTCCCATTCCTTTCAACCCCATCACTTTCAATGGGACATACGCCTTCCACGGGTGGATGTAACCAAATTTAATGGATCAGATCCCACTAATTGGGTCACCCAAATGGAACATTATTTCTCTCTCTACTACATTACAAATGACTTGGCCAAACTTCCGTATGGTGTTCTCCATCTAGATCAAGAACGTTGGTAGTAGTGGCAATGGAGAAAAACTTCCCATCAAGGGTATATTGCTTGGACCCAATTTGTGGCAGAGCTTTATGAATTGTTTGACACTTACACCAACCATTTGGGCTGTTTGATAAAATTGAAGCAATCAGGCACAGTCGAAGACTTCATAGCTGCATTTGAGCGAATGGCTTTCCGAACAGAAGGCATGACTGATGCTTTCTTTCGAGAGTGTTTTATCAGTGGACTCAAGGAGGAGATTCGGTCCCATGTCCTCATGGCTCGACCTACAAGTTGGGTGGAGGCTACTAAAAAAGCTAAAGAAACACAACAAATTGTTTCCTCTCAAAACTGTAAGCCTTCCTTTATCCCTCTCCCAAAACTAGTAAACCCCACTACTCCCTCCGCCCCATTAAAGATTAAAAAATTGACCAGGGATGAAATGGTCGAACGACAACTCAAAGGCCTCTGTTATAACTGTGATGACAAATATTTCCCAGGCCACAAATGTAAGGAAAAAAATCTTTTTATGGCCATCTCTGAGGATGTTATGGAAGAGGATGATGACACTCCCTTTGTGCCCGAGTCACTAGAAGTCACTGACATAAACCCTCCCTCCGACCCTCCCGAAGTGGAACCAATCATTTCCCTCAATGCTCTCACTGGCTTCTCGGCCCCCCAAACCCTCAAGTTAATTGGTTACATCAAGCACCAAAAGGTCATCATTCTAGTTGATAGTGGCAGCACCCACAATTTTATTCATCGTCGCATTGCCCAAGAAACCCATTGCTATATCTATGTTGTCAAAAATTTCCAAATCATGATTGCCAATGGTGGTTCTATGAAATGTGGTGGGAGCTTTGAAAATGTGCGTCTCCAAATCGGTGACTACCAACTAAAATCCCATATGTTTGCTATTGATATGGGTGGTTGCGATATTGTGTTGGGTGTAGACTGGCTAAGAACTTTGGGTCCCATTCTCATGGATTTTCAGAACTTAACCATGCAATTCAACCAAGGAGGCCACAAATATAAATTCCAAGGCATCACTGTTGGTTCACCTGAGATCATCAATTCTCATCGCATGGAAAAACTACTCAAAAAAGGTCATTTTGGTGTCATTGCTCAACTCCATGCCATACAAGCCACAGAGACACCCCCGGTACCCCAAGACCTCCAAGCCCTCCTTTCTAAACATCAAACGATATCTTCCACTCCCCAAGGACTCCCCCCTTCCCGAGGTGTTCATGATCATTCCATTCCCCTTGTCCTAGGAAGCCTTCCCCCTAATATCTGTCCATATCGCATCCCTTTGCACAAAAAAATGAAATTGAAAAAATGGTCCAGGAACTCCTTACTGCTGGCGTCATCCATCCTAGTACAAGCCCTTACTCGTCTCCGATCATCATGGTACTAAAGAAAGAAGGTTCTTGGAGAATGTGTCATGACTTTCGTGCTCTCAACAAACTGACCATCAAAGACAAATTTCGCATTCCTTTCATTGATGACCTCTTGGATGAATTGAGTGGTGCCCAATTCTTTACCAAGCTTGATCTTCGCTCGGGCTATCACCAAATCTATATGAAGGAGGCTGACATTCCCAAGATGGCCTTTCGTACTCATGAGGGCCACTATGAGTTTTTGGTCATGCCCTTTGGGTTGTGTAACGCCCCCTCCACCTTCTAGAGCCTCATGAACCATGTCTTCCTCCCTTTCCTTCATCATTTTGTCCTAGTTTTCTTTGATGATATCTTCATCTATAGAAATACCTGGATAGACCATCTTACTCATGTGGATCAAGTTCTCTGCCTACTCTCTCAGCACCAACTTTTCCTGAAACAGTCCAAATGTGCTTTTGGTGCCTCATAAGTAGAATACTTGGGTCATATGGTGGGAAAGGATGGTGTCAGGGTGGACCCAAAAAATATTGAATCTATGCAAGACTGGACGCACCCAAAGACTCTCAAAATATTGCGTGGATTTTTGGGCCTCACAGGGTATTATCGCAATTTTGTTAAGAACTATGGAAATATTGCAGCACCTCTCACGACTCTCCTCAAAAAGAAATCTTTCACTTTGACTCCAACAACTGCTCAAGCTTTTCAAACCTTGAAGACAACCATGTGCACCACTCCAGTTCTGGCCCTTCCCGACTTCACAAAGACCTTTGTGTTGGAATGTGACACCTCAGGGAAAGGAATTGACACTGTCCTTATGCAAGAGGGTCACCCTTTGGCCTTCACTAGAAATCAATTGTCTGAAAGGAATCTGGGCAAACCCATTTATGAAAAATAAATGTTGGTGATTCTACATGCCGTTGAATTATGGAATCCTTATCTCTTGGGGCAACGATTACAAATTAAGACCGACCATCAAAGCCTCAAGTACTTTCTGGAACAACACATTTCATCCCAGGAGCAACAAAAATGGGTCACTAAGCTCTTTGGATATGATTATGAGATCATTTACAAGAAGGGAAAAGACAATGTCGTGGTGGATGCACTATCCCGGAAATATGAAGATGAAGGATTCCTTTTTTCTCTTTCCTTCATTGTACCCGATTGGCTACAAGCTGTGCACTAAGAATGGCTTCAAGACTTCAAAAGTTCACATCTGATCCAACAACTACAGAACAAGGCTCAGGCTCCCCTAGGGTACTCCTGTCTCCATGATGAGATTCGATACAAAGTTCGCTTGTATTTAAGTAAACAATCCAAGCTCAAATCCACGGTACCTTCTGAGCTTCATGCTACACCCACATCGGGGCACTCAGGGTTCACCAAAACATATGACCGAGTCAAACATTCTTTTTTCTGGGATGGTATGAAACAGGACATCCGTAAGTTTGTGGCTGAATGTGAGGTGTGTCAACACAACAAGGGATAAACAGTCAAATCTCCAGGCACCCTCCAACCGCTTCCAATTCCCCCTGCTATTTGGAAGGATATCTCTATGGACTTTATTACAGGCTTACCCAAATCAGGGAATAAATTAGTCATAATGGTGGTGGTGGATCACCTTTCCAAGTATGCTCATTTTTGTGCTCTTCACCACCCATTTATTGCATCCACAGTGGCTCAAATTTTCATGGATCAGGTCTTCAAGCTTCATGGCATGCCAAACTCTACTGTTTCTGATCGAGACCCAAATTTCACAAGCAATTTTTGGCAAGAACTATTTAAGCTACAAGGCACACAATTGCATCTCAGCTCAACTTATCATACCCAGATAGATGGTCAAATGGAAGTCGTCAACAAGTGTTTGGAAACATATCTGCGGTGCTTTGCCTCTGAAAAGCAACACCAGTGGGCTCAATGGTTACCCCTCACCGAATGGTGGTACAACACTACATACCATACGACCACTTGCATGACTCCTTTTGAAGCAGTGTATGGATAGAGGCCACCTTTAGTTCTCTCATACTTACCAGGTACCTCGAAGGTCCAGGTGGTTGACCAAACACTTACAGTCCAAGAGGATATCATTTGTACCCTTAAAGAGAACTTGGTCATGGCCCAGAATAGAATGAAGCAACAAGCAAATCAAGGTCACTCTGAATGTCAATTTGTAGAAGGGGATCAGGTGTTTCTGCGACTGCAACCATATAAGAAAACTTCCCTCAAGGACGAGCAGTGTCAGAAGCTAGCACCCAAATTTTATGTCCCTTACACAGTTCTTAAGCGTGTGGGACAAGTCACATATCAGTTAGCTCTGCTCAGTCAGTCGAAGCTACATCCTATTTTTCATGTTTCATGCTTGAAGAAGGTGATTGGAACCAGGTGCAAAATTCAAACCAACCTTCCAGAGTTAGCTGAAGAAGGATCCATTTGGCTACAACCAAAAGCAGTTTTGGACTAGCGTGAGCATCGCCTACGTCAGAGAACCATCAAGGAAGTGCTATTACAGTGGAAAGATATGACTACAGCATATGCCACTTGGGAACCAGCTACCATTCTACAGCAGTTTCCACATCTCAAGCCTTGAGGACAAGACTCTTTTTGAGGGGGCGGACATGTTAAGGTCCTAACCCGCACATAGGTAGATCAATGTATTTAGATGTAATAAAGGTCAATATTAATAAGGCCTTTCAATAAAATAGAATAAGGTGGATGTAAGAAGACCTAATAGAAGCTTCCGCTTCTAGAAGGATCTTCCTCTAGATGCTTCTTTTTAGTATAAATAGGAGTCGAGGGTATGAGAACCCTAGCTTGGAGATTATTATAATAGAGCGTTGCTCGACTAGAGGTTTCCCCCTCGAAGACGCCTATGAACATTGCTATATGAATCAAAGTGCTATTTATGTTGCTATTTCGTATATCATTTCTGTGCATTGTGAATATTATGTTGGATATTTTACTGTTATTCTGTCATTTCTAGCATTTCATTTCCATTCTGCATATTTTATATATCTGGTATCTTGCAGAAAGGTTCTTATACAACTACCAGAAATCAAAATTATTCCCCACAGACCCAACTGTAGTAAGATCAATATTTTTGGAGGGTATTAGAGATGACTGCATAGAAGTTTTAAATTTGTTAAGTTCAGGAGATGCACACCAAAATCCTTTTCTATAGAAGATACTCAAGAGGACAAGCTAAAACAAGCAAAACACCAAGATATTCTTTTAGAAGAAATACAAGACAAAACTCAGGAACTGTCACCAGAATTGAGTTAGGAAACTTATTAGAAAACTTTAAAATAGACATCTTAAGCACAATCAGTAACCATAACCCTCATTAAGGGGAACACTCTGATACCGTTGATGTCCATCAAGTATAATGGGGTGGTTGGTTGGTTAAAGACAAGTAGTTATAGTAAGGTGCTCATCTCTGCTATGCTGTGCTGACCCAAGCGTGTAAGATATTCAAAGTAAGGATTAAATTCCATGTTTCCACCCACCTTGGGGTAGTCTTTTCACCCGCCTTTTATTACCTTTTCCACTCCCCTATGTGCAGTCTTTTCACCTACCTTTTAGTCCCAGTTTCCACCCTCATTAGTAACTGTTTCCAATCAGTGGAGTTATTGTTTCCACCTCTTGGGAAGTTGTTTTATCACTCACCTTTGGGCAGTTGTTTTATTCCCAACCCTCATTATTATAAAGTACACTTAATAGAAGCTTCTAGAGATGCCTTCAAGGTGGCCGAGAAAGACAAGATAGGTAGTTTAGTAAGCTCACTAACGCTCTTAGGCAAGAAATAAAGACAAGAAGGTAGGCCAAGCTCCTCTCGATCACTCTCCAAGTTGGAATAGTCAAGTAGCCTTTCTTTTCGTGCTATTAGATACCCTAAAAATGAAAAAGAAACAACAAGAAGAGACTGTTTTAGCAATCTTCTGTCCTAGATGCAAAAAGAGGCATGGTGAGAAAGAATGTCCATTAAATGTCATAGAAATATGTGGCATGTGTACACTAGAGCACCCCACATCTAAGTGTCCAACTTTTCTTGAGCTACAAGCCATGTATAGGGGAGGAGGAGTCCCACAAGAACAATCATACCCTTCTAGAAGACCTTGGAGAGCACAAACCCCCAATGCATTTTATGACCCTAATGCACAGTATCAACAACAACAATGGGGTCCTTCCCCAATGACCTATCCACATTGTACACCTCAACAAGCTCAAACTCAACCTTGGCAACAAGGTTGGAGGGAGCCTGTGTATGGAAATCCCTCTTACCCTACATATCCACAGTATCCTACAAACATTTCCCAATTACTACCTTGATTCAACCCACCACAGATTCAAGCTTTACCCCCACCTGCTATACAACAACAATTTACAACCCCCCTTGAACCCTAACTAGCAGCAGCAAGCACCAATAAATGCCAATCAACAGCCACAAAACCAAGTTGCCCACAGCCCTCTGAGACCAACAACAATCCCTACCCATCCAATCCCTAACCCCAATAATAGACCCACCCACCCTGTGAAAAATATAGAAGTTCAAACCTGTCCCACTTGTGAAATTCAACTACGATTAGGGAAAGCTGTAAATCAATCAAATCTTACAGTAATAATTCAGGAAGAAAATGATAATCATTCTAAGGAAGAAAACAATCAAACCACCCCTGCAGAAGAAGAGACTTCCCCTCCTATTCCAATCACTTCTCAGTCTGTACGAGTACCTCAACAAGTTAATCTTCCACCCTACCCTAGAAGACTATTAGTAAAGAAACCTGACCCACCCTTGCACAAAGATATAGAGGATGAATTACGAAATGTATGTATAAAAATACCTCTGCTGCAAGCCATTAAGGATATCCCCATATATGCCAAAATCATAAGGGATATTTGCCTTAAGAAACTAGGAAGGAAGAATAAGGAAACTCCCCTTGTTCAGGTGGTGGGACAATTATCTAAATTTATTTCTGAAATGCCATACAAATATAATGACCCTGGAAACCCAATAGTCACTATTGAAATTAATGGTATTTATTTACCAAACACACTCATTGATTTGGGTGCAACAATTAATGTAATGCCTTTTGACACTATGAAAAAGCTCCAAATCAACCAGTTATGACCAACCCAAACCATGATAGAGTTGGCAAATAAGTCAGTCATTATCCCTGTAGGAATTTTAGATGATGTCATAGTCACTCTAGCTTCTTGGGAATATCCAGTAGACTTTCTAGTCATCTACTCTAAATTATCCTCCAAACCAGGACACCCTGTGGTTCTTGGTTGTCCTTGGTTGGCCATAGAAAATGCCTTTATCAAATGTTGGTCTAGTGAGATGACTATATCCAATGGCACACATAGCCAAAAGCTTGTCCTCTTCCCTCCTGCCCAACCAGCACAGGAGATACCTGTCTGGTTAGAAAACCCTTATGGAGAAGAAAATTGCATCAGACCCCTGTTAACACTTGAACAGGTAAGAGGAATGCAAGAACAATCATATGAAGAAGTATTAAGTTTATTTTTGGCTAATACAAATTGTATTGAATACCTAAGGTCTTTTGCATAATTTTCACACATTTTCAGTTTTGAATTTCAAAAAACCTGGCACCCTGATATCACTCACTTATATACTTTATCACCAGCTTCCTCAGAGAAGGAAGAAAGCACTGAACTTGTTGATATTAGCCCAGGAAAACCTTTGTATATCAACTCTATTTTGGAACCAGAACAAAAGACACAAGTAATTGAAATTCTCCAAAGACAATTTGATTCTTTTGCATGGGATTATGCAGACATGAAAGACATTCACCTTGACACATGCACACATCATATCTACACTAATGACAAAATCAGACCAGTTAGGCAGCCTTAGTGAAGGATGAATCCAACCCTTAAAGATATTGTAAAAGAGGAATTGCAAAAACTCCTTCAAGCCAATTTCATATACCCCATTTTAGATAGTCAATGGGTGTCTCCACTTGTCATAGTTCCCAACAAAAATGGTAAGTGGAAAATATGTGTAGACTTTAGGGAGTTGAACAAAGCCACCCATAGGGATTATTTTCCCTTACCATTTATTGATCAGGTGTTGGATACCTTGTCTGGAAAGAATTATTTTTCATTCCTAGATGGGTTTAGCGGTTATAACCAAATACAAATAGCACCCAAAGACCAGGAGAAGACCACTTTCACCTTCCCATGGGGAACCTATGCTTATAGGGTTCTTCCTTTTAGACTTTTCAATGCCCTAGATACTTTTCAAAGGGTTTTCCTAGCCATTTTCTCTGACTTGATCAATGATTGTGTGGAAGTCTACATGGATGACTTTACAGTCCATGGAAAAGACTTCCAGGAAGCTTTGACCAGTTTAGAAAAAGTCTTGATTAGGTGTAATGAAAATAATCTTTCCCTAAGTAATGAAAAGTAAAAAATGTTTCTCACTGAAAGTAATCCAGCTAAGTGAAAACTATATGTGGCACGGTGATTTTCTCTACAAAACCAGACCAGATTTGGTAATCAAGAGATGTGTAAGGGAAGATGAAATTCATGATATCTTGCAAGCCTGCCATGATGGTCATTGTGGAGGACACTTCACACACAAGAGGACCGCTTATAAAGTTCTACAATCTGGTTATTATTGGCCTCATATTTTCAAAGACACTAAAACCTATGTATCCAATTGTGATGAATGCCAATGAATGGGTAAGCCTACTGCACAAGACCAAATGCCACTTCAAGCCTAAGTAGTCATTGAGCCTTTTGAGAAATGAGCATGAGATTTTGTAGGACCCATTAGCCCTGCATCTAAAAAGAAAAAGTACATACTTGTATGTACTGACTATGTGACTAAGTGGGTTGAAGCAAAAGCTTTACGAGTTGCAAGTGAACAATCAGTGGTAGATTTCCTTTGTAATGACATATTTACTAGATTTGGTGTACCTCAAGAAATTGTGACTGATCAGGGAACAAAATTTACCTCTAATCGCGTCAAAGATGTTACAAAAAAGTACCAAATTAAACACAAAAAATATACACCCTACCATCCACAGGAAAATGGACAAGTAGAATCTACCAACAAAGTTATTGAGTCCATTCTTACAAAAACAATACAGCTACACCACAAGGACTGGGCTGACATATTACTATAAGCCTTATGGGATTATAGAATCACCTGGAGGAGTACAACAGAACATACACCCTACGAGTTGGTATATGGGAAGCAGGTACTTCTCCCCATAGAATTCTAGATCAAAACCTTCAGAACTACAGTACAAGTTGGCATGAACTTGGATGAAGCCCAGCAACAAAGAATCTTGTAGCTTAATGAGTTGGATGAAATCAAGTAGGAAGCACTTCAAAGAACCACCCTCATTCAAGAGCAGAGAACAAAATGGCATGACAAGTATCTCAAAAAGAAAAATTTTCAACAAGGAGATTGGGCCCTGTTGTATGACAGTAGATTCAAGAACTTCAAAGGTAAGTTAACTACTTTTTGGATGGGACCCTATGAAATTGACACTGTCTATGACAATGGTTCAATTAGGATAAATACAATTTACGAACAACAGACACCACTACTTGTGAATGGTCACCGGTTCAAAATATATAACAAACCCCTATCAAGAGAGGAATTCTTTACTCATATACTATAGAATTTAGATATGTAGGTGATCAGTAAGGAAGAAGACCTTCCAACTGATCCACATTGATTGATTGGTTTATTTTTAAAACTTTTGTACATAGGTTTGGATTGTGTTTTGTTAATAAATAGAAGGTAACAAGGGATTCTTACCTTCTTTTGTTTTACTTTCGCATTTTATCTTTGTAAGTAGATTTCTATAATTTATTTGATCCTTCAAGAACTTGCTAAACATTTGTTTGTAGGCATCATCAATACTCCGGTACCACAAATCCTGCTTTGGTGTGATACCAGCAGTCCTTTGCTGGTCCGGTATAAGAAATATGTCCATATATGGTACTATCAGGACACATCACCTAATTGACAAGGAATGCTATGCATATTTCAAAATATTATGTCAATTAATAAGAAGTATGAAGCCATGCAACAACCACTTAAGCTAGAACCAAGAAGCCGAATGAAACATCAAATGGCAGCTCGTATGAAGAAATAATTTCTTTTGGTTTTGTTACTGACTAAAGGGAAGTATATTTAATTTATTTTGGTTCTGTTGCTAGCTAAAAGGAAGAATTTTTAATTTCTTTTGGTTCTGTTGCTAGCTAAAAGGAAGAATTTTTAATTTCTTTTGGTTTTGTTGCTACCTAAAAGGAAGTATTTTAATTTCTTTTGGTTGACAAAGAAGACATAATATTTACCTATGATTGTTAAAAGAACCATGCTTAATCTGCTTTAAAGTCTAGAGGTTGCACTTATCCAGTATTTCAACATGATTAAAGGGATAAAAACTATATTATCCTACAAGTAACTATCACACCCTAACTAGACTTCAATATTATTCATTGGATTATCTTTTCTAAAGAGTAACATATGAGTATATGAACACTCTCTGTCATGGGCACACTAGGAATTTTTTTATGGAAGAGGATGTATCAATACCCTAAGGTAACTTTAGGTCATTCTCTTATGGACAAACTCAAACAAAATTATACATCTGGATTTAATGTGCAATACATAAGTTTATTTTTCCTTCAAACAAAACTTTAAAGACATCCAAATAAGAGAATATACCTTCCAACCCAATACCATCCCAGCCTGCAAAAGGTTTTCAGACAAGCCTCTCCTGTCACCATGCAAAAGAACTCTTTAATAAAATCGAAGTAGGTGACTATGGACAAGAATCCTCTGATGGAAAAAGGGTTTAAGAGACTAACCCATCGGGATACTGGATAGGTCTGCTGGCAATGGGTACCGGTCTGTGGTATGACTAGGAAAACCCATCAGGGTACTGAATAGGCCTATTGGCAATGGGGCATTCTGCCTGGGGAAGGGATGTCTCTCACTAATTATCACAACTACCCCACCAGAGTACTGAACATGCTTTTTGGAAGTGGGTTCTGGTTGAGAAATGTCTCATCTATACTTGTCTAATTGAAAAATCCACTTTTGTCATCTAAAAGATGAACACTACAAGCAAATCTCATTGTTAATGTTTATGAGATACAACTCCAGATTACTAAATAAAGATAATTATTACAGGCAAATGTCCATTTGAGAATTACCCTAAGTCAACCTTACCGGTCTGACATCTAAAGCCTACATTACCTAAGAAGGAAACTTCTTAAAAGTGGAGCCCTAACTAGGGAGTCTAATCTACTTACACTGTGAAATTTATCCATAACATCTAATGATATTAAATCTTTGAAGCAAGTTAGGTTGGATCTGTTCTTCTAGAAAAAATATAAAAACCTCCTTGTTTTCACCGTGGAATGCTACCTTTTTTAATAAGTCATCAAAGGAAAGGTAATTTCAATTTTTTTTAGGCATGTGATCATATGCTAGGTGATAAATGTACTTAGGGAATTTGATTTGGTTTCTTTTTTGTTATCATCTTTTCTCCATTATGATATACAGTGTTGAATCTTCTTGCATAAGGATATGCAACATCCTTGGCATGGGGGAAGGTCAAAGAGCTCCTTCAAAACTCTTTTTCAGACTCACTTCTCATCTTCAGAAACCAACATGATCACCCTACAACCCTGCAAAACCAGACATAAAAGAAGATAAGCACAAAATAAATAAGTTTCATGAAGTACAGGAAATTCCAGTACCAAGCTTCTAGAAAAATCCAGCCTAAAAAGATGAACTCTGACAATCTACAAGTTTGAAATACAAAGGTAGTCACATATGCTATGGGTATTGATCATACAATGGTAAAATAAAAGGTAACATGGTATTATTTATTTTCCTTTGCTTATAAAACTACAATAGATATGAAAATGTATACTATATCTTATGACCTTAGTGTTAAAACCATGCACCTATCCCTCATACCCATATGACTAACCTTAATCAATCCTCTCATCACATAAGTGCTCGAAAATTATTGAGGGAAAAATCACATCAAAAGTATGAATATGAAGCATGTCTAGTAATGATGGGACACGAACGTGCTTCATCCTTAAGAAAATCACGAACTTATCTTGTGTCATGAGCCATGATTCAACATCAAATTCACCGCTCAGAGGTCCAATCACCTATCCCAAACAATAATGATGCTTCGAAACCCAAACATTCCATCCACATCATTACGCTAAACGGGTAGAAATGAAATGACTTATCTGGGTGGTGAATCCATCCAGATGAGCCTCATCTTGTCTTAATTTCCCTTTGTGGCATATTTAATTTAAATCACCATTTGAATTAGAAAATCCATCACCATATATTTTACCGTTACCAACCTTTCTCCAGTTCTGATCTTACCTCTCCCTATGATCTCCTGTACCAAGCCCTTACCCTCCTCAGCTGACTAAATCCTTGCACTACAGCCCGATTTGTTTTCTCACAATTTATAAAGATGGTTGTAAGTAGACATGAACCAGTCTTTTAGATTTATAGAGAGACCAAGGAGTTCCAACTGTGTAGAGAGAAGTATGCTAGATCGAGATGGATGCCATTTTTGGAGAAATTCATAGGCTGGCATGAGAAGGTATCTCACGCATTTATTCAGGGTTACAATGGAGAGATTGCGCATATAGGAAATCTACATGTTATCACTGAAATTTCGTCCGCATGTGGTGACAAGAACTCCACATCATCAAAACAGGACTGGAGTCATTCATGGCACAAGATTAATGCCACAACATTGCAAAAAGAGGTCAAAACTATACAAAATGGCCAAAAAATTGAAG
>ML778521.1:1971304-2000018 GCA_009831015.1 Picea engelmannii
CACAAGATTAATGCCACAACATTGCAAAAAGAGGTCAAAACTATACAAAATGGCCAAAAAATTGAAGGGCGCTTTACATCATCTGAGTGCGCGCGCGTATGCGCGTAATAGAATCATACAAAGCGCGCATATGTGCGAAAGGCACGACTGTTGGGATAAAAACCCGTGCGCCTGCTAAACGACGCATTTATTGAAATTGGTCGGCCTCCCAACCACTAATGGATCAGCTCCCAAGTCGATTTGACACCAAATCCGAGCTCAATCCTCATGGTGGGCTGGTCAAAGACCTAATTGTGCCCTAAAGAGCCCCTTTTCACATTCAAAAGAGGCCACATAATAACCCAATGCTTGGCTATAAAAAGCCATGAATGACCACCATTTTCTCAAGGAATTCTTCATACTGTTATGCTGCTGAGATTGCTAGAGACTCATTCTTTGGCAATACACATTGGGGGCTGCATTTCATAAGCTATTCACCCCTCACTTGAGTGAATAAGATTGGAGTTCTTTCACCCACATTTTTCATCTTTTCATTGTAAAGGAGAGCAAGATTTGAGGGCCTCAAGAGCCTTCCATTGGAGAAAGGAGGGACCCAAGTCCCCTTTCTTCTTTGTGTATCTTTGGATTTCATCAACAGATCAACTTATACATTGGTGATATTGGTCCATTTGTCTCTATTTTTCATTTTCTCACATGCTTTTAGTTTTTATTAATTTTAGTTTAGTCTTTGTTTATTGCTTTGTTGTTTTTCTTTCTAACCTTTTACCTTACAGCTGTCATGCCTAGCAGAGCCCAACTGGGCATGTAAGCACTCATAATTTGCTCACACAGTGACGAATTGGGTGCAAACACTACAACTAACAATCAATGAAGCAAATTTAAGGGAGGTCAAGGGATTACCTAACAGAGGAGCCAAGTATTTCAAAGGAGTAGGAATCAATAAGGAAATGTGCCAATGATTTTTGAAAGAAGACCATCAACACCCTGATCGAAAAAAGGGGATCCCTAGGAACTATATCAAGGAAGAGTATCATCCAATGATTGCTAGTCTTCAATGATTCCTCACTTGTGAGGGTAGGTATGTTGTAACCTTCATATATCATCTTAGGCTTCTATTACACTTTTAAGAAGGCATTGAAATTGATTTCCCATATTTTTTATGGATGAGTTTGAACAAGATGGTAAGGGGTGTCAAATCCCTATCCAAAACTGTGAAGATTAGCATTTACCATCAAGGTCTTTTTAAGATGTTATTTTTACATGAAATCAGGAAGCAAAGGATTAGTTGGAAAATCCTCATCACTCAACACCTTCCCACAGAAAACAAACCTATAGAGGAAGCCCAGCCTGATCTAGAGAAATATAAGGAACCTCAAAATAAAAAAGGGAAAGAAAGATAAGACAACTCCATCATCATCCAGAACAGTGAGCAAAAACAAAAAATCTAGTAAACAAGCAGGGCCCTCTTCCATAGTTAATAAAACTTTTAAAAGTCAAGAATCAAAAGGTAAAACCAAATTAGTAGAGGATACTTAAACAGTATCACTTGAGGAGAAGGGTCATAAGATAAAAACTATAAGAAAAGGGAAGAATAACTCAGAAAATAATAGTGGACAGTCTATAGAACAATCCCCTATAACCATTCCACAAATAGAAAAGAAGAAAAGGAAGCCTGTGAGCACCCCTGATCCAGTACCCCCTTGTAGAAGAACCACAAGGAGTATGGAAAAGAAAGGAAAATCATTTTTCATTCCTCATACACATGAATATCCAATAGATCTTACCTCCCCTTCTGAAGACCTATCAGTCCAGGATGAGATCCCTAGTTTGATCGAGGAACAAGTCACTATTAATTTATGTGGGATGAGGGAGGAAGTGGAGGAAAGAGAATACATCCAACAAGAAACAATGGAGTCAACAAGGACCTTAACAAAAGAACAGATGAAGAAAAAGATTTGGGAGATGCAAAAACAAAACCAGGAACTCAAACAAGAAGTGAAGGAATACCAACTATTGGACAGGTATATCAAAAAGGAAAATGAGCAATTGAAAGCAACCAGCCAACAACTTCAAGATGACCATGAGGAGACTTCTAATAAGTTCAAGAAGGTACTAAGAATATTACAATACATTAGGGTCATAAAAAGGGATCTGAAAGCAAAAGCCTCAGCCATCAACATCATTGATCTACGAAAGTAAAGAATGGAGTCTCAAATTTTGAAACCTTTTGGGTTTTTTTCAGTTGCATGAGGACATGCAATGGTTTTGGCATGGGGGAATGTTGAGCCTCTAAATTGACATACCCAATACCCTATTAGACTCCTCATCTATACCTTTTTTTCTTACCTAAGCTTGGATAAATGACAAAGAACACTATCATTAGCCATTGATGTGGTCATAACATAAAGTATAATTAATTCATGCATTTTTGTCTTTTATTGAGCTAGGAGACTAAATGTTTCATGTACTAATGTTTCAATTTTCCATGTATAACCTTTGACCTCTAGATGATTCCATCCTTTCTGTACCAACTCAACCTCATGATACTTATGCGCCAGATTGCCACTGTCTGAATCCGGTACCAAGCACACCTTCCATTCAGATCCGGTACCAAATCTCACTTGTTGCAATCCAGTACCAATGGCCACAAACTGTCGTGATCCAGTACCAACCATTTGTGCACTATTTAGATATGGTACCATTTATTGAATCTCACCTGTCACGATCTGGTACCGATATAGGAAGCAGAATATACCAAGTTTAACTCCAGATCATACTAAAGATAATTGTTGGATGTTTGTTGAATCATTAAAGCTCTAGCAAGGCTATGATAAGCTTGTTTGTCTATTGCTTCATCCTCATACACTCTATGTCATGAGGATGAAGCTTAAAATATGTAACCAAATATATAAATTTGACAATTGATTGATTTGCTAAAGATTTCACCTCCTTTTGTTTCACGACTAAGACAATTTAAATAGTCATGGTAAGGACGGTGGAGGTAGTAGAGAGTTAGCATAAAATAGTATGTGAAGCAACATTACATATTGTAGAACACATTTTGATTTGAAGTTTCATAGAAGGATGTTAATTATTTCCAGGTCTTGATCATTTATGAATGAATGTGAGTTGATTTGTTAGCATAGTTTAATTCTATGTTTTGAAATTTAAGTAAGAGGAATGTGTGGATTGGAAGAAAGATTATTGTAGACTCCAGTCGCTGACCTGTTGAAGTGGCAAGGGCCCACCGCCCAACAAAGGTCAACATCCTTATAGATTAGTGTTAGTAGTTTATTTCAATAGTATAGATGTTAGATTGGCTGAATCTTAATTCTTTCAGATGATAGCAGTATCGTTTAGACTAGGATTTCGATCATATGATTGTTTAGAGATATTTCCTTACTCTGTTTTGCATACATTATGTTTCTTGTTTTATGAAGTTGATTTTGTTTCATGGACATAAATGTTGGCAGCAGTAGTCATAAATAATTGGAGGAGAACTAGTGAAGTTTACAACAGCACATTGTGAACCACAACATACTCACTATATTGACTATTGAACTACCCATGCTATATCTTGATGATTGATGTGTGATTTCCCTTTTAGAAGTGTGATTGCATAGTTAACTTTTTGTGTCAGATAGTAGATTTGATCTATCAAAAGAACTCCGTCTCATACTTCCATGTTCCATAATGGAGTAGATTGCCTCTCTGTGAAACACAACCAAAGTGTGTTTTGATTTGCTAGTTTGTCTTATTTCCAACATGCTTAATCTAGAATAGTTCTATACTCATGACATTAGAATTACCTTTATTACTGGTGTCTTGTAACTCTGTTGATTGCGAATCTCAGATTGATAATTAATGAGTGCATTACACTAAACATATAAATAGCACACCACCAACGATTCACAGAGACTCGAAGGAGTATTGTCAAAGATGCGACATCTGTCAAAGGGTAGGAAAACCCAACAGAAGGGATGATATGCGATTACGACCACAAGTAACATTACAATCATTCAAGAAATGGGAAATAGACTTTGTAGGACTAATTAACTGACCAACAAAAAGAACAGGATCTATTTACATTATCATCGTGATGGAGTACCTAACAACATGGGTGGAGGCCACACCAATGAAGGATTGCAGCGCATAAACAACAACACACTTTTTATGAACATGTCATCATTCGATTTGGGTGCCCAAGAGTTTTGATGAGCAACCTAGGAACACACTTCATAAATAACACCATTAGTGCTATGAATGAAGAGTTTGAAGTCCATCACCAGAAAATCACACCATATCACCCACATGCAAATGGCACAGTGGAGGCATTTAAAAAAATCATGGAGAATGCGTCGACAAAGATTTGTAACATCAATAGAAATGAATGGGACCTCAAATTACCAGCGGTATTATGGGCCTACAGGACTACGTGGAAAAAGTTGACAGGGAACACACCATTTAAATTGGTTTATGGCCAAGAAGCAGTGGTGCCATTAGAATTTTTAGTACCAAGCTTGTGCATAGCAGCAATTACACAAATGATAGAACAAGGTGTAGTACAAGAGAGACTAAATCAGTTAATGACCATGGAGGAAGACTAGATCTTAGAAGGATTACACCAACAGGTTCATAAAGCAAGGGACAAAGCTTGACATTATTGACACATAAAGAAGAAAACTTTCAAGGAAGGAGATCTAGTACAGATGTATGACAACAAATTGTTTCAGCATCCAGGAAAGATAAAAATTCATTGGCTAGGACCATTCGAGGGAAAATCTCTCACATATGGAGGATTTTTACAGTTAAAAGACTTATCAGACACAAAAATCAGAGGAATGGTCAATGGGAGCCAACTGAAGTTGTACAAGGACAGTCGACCACCCACCATGAAGTAAAAAAAATAAAAAATAAATAAAAAATATTACCTACAGAGGCGCATCGCACCGAAAGAAAGAAAAGGCATGCATACTCATGGAGGATAGGGAAAAAGGTTACATCAAAAGGGAAACAAGCGAGAAAAGGAAATTTGGAACAAGAAGTACGACAAGACAACACTAGGGGGAATTAAAGAACGACAAGGATCAATGGGATGCCACATTAATTGCACCAATAGGAGATGGTGAGGCAGAGTAATGGAAAGTAAAAAATCATTGGAGATGCATTGAATCTATAGTTAAGTTTCATTAAACCTATAATGAAGGAAGCATCATCGACAATCTTAATGGAAAACCCATACAATACACAAGCGCGAGAGAAAACAGTCTATTTGCAAAAAAAGAGCAGACATAGAGCGGTAGAGGCCGAAAAGAACAGAGTGAGTTCACAGAGACCATTCGAACCCAAATACCATTTGAAATTCACCGCCATGGCACCACCCAAGCAAACAAAAGCAATCCAGTTTTCCAGGAAAAGCAAAGTTCAGACCATGTCATGAGGACAAGCGGAAGAAAGTGAACAATAGCCACCGAAGATCGTCAATGTTGACGAAATTCCATCTCCAGACACAACACCGATGAACCCAACACATATACTGGAAAAATCCCACAGCCAGAACCAGAGAGCATGAGTATAGATATACCAACATAGGTACAAGAGCAGATGAACTAGGACACAGAAACCCTGAAGAAGGTGCAACCAGGGAATGTCAAAGCAACTACGAGAGTTAATGGAATGGTGTCGATTTGGGAATCAACAGTTGAGCCGGATGAGTCGCAAATGACCATATCATACCACCCACAGGAAGGAATGACTAAAGATGTCACAGGTCAGCTAGAAGGGCATATTGAGGAGCAACCAGAAGTCGCTAGAACTTCGAGCCATCCACCACCATCTAAGAAAGACAAGATACAAATACCCAGGTCACCTTGCAAGAAACCTGCAATAGAAATCGTTCTACCACACATACCAGCTAGGGTATAGGTAGGACTAGACCTATTGGGTCATATAGGGAAGCTCAAATACTTGAACCATGATGTAGAAGATGAAGATAAGTTCCCAGAACTTGCAAAGAGAGTGTACATGGAGACCATGGGCACAAATCTGATTGGGGAACTAATTGATCAGCCACTCCAATGGGAAACTGGGTTGCAGAAGACAAGAATTTTAGGTATGGTATACCTACCACATTTTGGCAGGGGTCAGCACACAACCGCATGTGTCAAATAGTTGTTAGAAATTGCGCATGGCAGGGACATCTTGTTGGACAATCACATGTCAATAGACATAGAGCTTATCACAAAAATAACATGATTTCCATCTCAAGGCATGGATCCCGTGCACTTTCTGGATGAAAAATCCAGGGAGAAGGCACTAGCAGAAGAGATGAAGAAGAAGTATGGCACCGATAGGGGAGAAAGAGGGATCATTATCAAGAGGATTAATGATGTCGGAACACAACTGGGTGCGAAAATCTTAGCCTGTAGGCTACTTAGAAAATTTTGCAGGGAGGAATTTCCAGCCGAGGATGTTGCATTTGCAGCTCAATGTGCAGAAGGAAACATAGTGAGCTGAGCATTGTATATCCTAAACCTATTCTTGGATGATTGCAAGGACACACAATATCTAGGAATAGAGTTTCACTATTCATCGTTGATCACATTGATATCTTTAATGGGATGGAAAGAAACATGGTATGTATTTTTTGGCACTAGATCCAAACCAAATCAAGGAGAGAGATATTTGTTGCTCAGAGTTAGGCCAGAGGCTAGGAGAGAAAAGGTGAATGAGGCCATCTTTAAAGGATACCTACACGACCTACATGAAGCAATCTCCAAGAAGTGGAGAATAACACCAGAGACTGTCATGCGGTATAAAGATAGTGCTAATTTTCAGGCCACATGACATATGATGCAACACCCCTACCTCAGTAGGTCTACTTGACCTCTTGGTCTAAGGGTCATTCTTAATCTCCTCCTTGAGTCTGATTGACCCTTTGATTCCCCGCAAGAATCACCAGCACACAAGTATTTCCACATGTCCTTTCTAGGAGTTACGCCTGTGTGAATAAGCACTAAGCACCAACTCTTACCGATGTGACTGTCGACGTGACCACAATATTCACCCAAAAAGGTATTTCAGGTTTCGTGACTTCATGATCCCTGATGTGAATCCCTCTAACTTGTTCAATCCCCAAAAACCTTGAAAAGGGATAACAGATCTTTGACTCCTCCCTCGACATCACTTGATGTGAACTTCAACTGCAATTTGGGGCCTAATGTTTTGGCACCTCGGGATTTTGCGTATTGGCAAATTTAAATGCAACAACTCCCTTCGCCTGATAGCCAAAATCGCGTTAAATCCTCACTATGGATCAATAGATCTGAGCTTCTCATGATCTGATGGTCCTAATTCTATCGGGACTTCGTGAATCAGGAGTTCGCAACTCTCGACTCCGAGTCACAACGTTCTCCATGCTTTGAATTCCGAAATGATGAAATTCAAGTACAAGGTCAACGAATCTCATTGATCCCAATATAATGGCCATTACTCCTCCTAAGCTTATGAGTGTTGACAGACACTCAGCCTTAATCTTCCCACTGGTCTGCAATATTCAACGATCCATAGAACTTTGTCGATTCTCCCTCTGAGAATTTCAACCTTCCATTCAAACTTCTCAAAGACCTCTAGCCAAATGAATTGGCGTCTTTTCCCTTCTGAACTTAGCTTCTGTGAGGTAACTTCAGACCTCATTCTTCCCTTGAATTCTTCGAATTATATGTTCCTCCTGAGCTTGACCTTTGCTACAAACTCAAGGTTTCAAAAGGGTTCTTGCGCGCACTCCATGTGGCATTCACAATAACCTCTGGTTATTCACCACCTCCAACTCTGTGAACTCCTTGCAACAATAGTTCTTCAACCTTTCTCCTTAGTTGGGAAAGTCTAATACTTTAACTGGCCTGTGTACACCTTGCACAACTCTATGTTATACTTGCACTCCTGCTGGTATAAGAACAACGGTATCCCTCCTGAGATTTTTTGAGATAAAACTCAAAACTCGTCAATGCACTCCTTGAGGAATCTCACTGCACTCCTTGCAGGATTTATCAGGAAGAGAAACAATTGAAACTTCTACTTCTCCTCTCACAGACTTCATACATTCAACATGAAATCACGAGCATAAACACACATAGCATTGAAACAAATGCATAACATAGAATATAAGCAAACTGTAAACATACCATTCAAATAGATGTAAATAGAATTCATAAGCACCATGAGATTAGATTAAAGAATTCTTGTATTAATTCCAATGCTCTTGTACATGGGTTCAATAGAAAAATTTATTTTCTCATACAACCTTCTACAATATTTGTTCCTCCACTCTTCTATTCTCTTTCTATATGACTTAAAATTACAATGAGAATAATTCTCCCAACATAATACGTACGAGGGATCTTTCTAGAGTTTTCTCTCTTACAGCTCTAGCTATCTAATCAAAATTAAAAGCTATCTACTTTACATTAATTACAATTAAATGCATCCACATCTGACAGATGATATCAACCCTCAAGATTTGTTTTACAATATCAAAAACATAAATGCAAATACATCCTCCCATATTTTTACATAAATTCTTTATTTTTCAAATTCAAAAAATTCTGAAAATGTGCACTGGTGCATTTCCAACTGTTTTCACTTTTGCGCTTGCTTTGTTGGCTTGCTTACGATGCTCTTGCATCATACTCCCTTGGATAAAAAATTCATGAACTCTTTGTCATGAGCTCCTGTACCATATATCCATGTTTCTGGATCTCCACTTCGCTTTCCCAACTGGCATCTTCAATTGGGTGTCCCTTCCATTTTATCAAATACTCAAAATATTTCTTCCTTCGGGTATTTTTTCTAACTCTTTGGTCAATTATCCTTTCCATATGCGGATTTTTAGATATAGGCATCTGTTTAACCCATTGAACTTCCTTCTGATCCTCGGATCCCTCTGTTACACCTGCTCTGTAAGGATATAAATCTTCTACATTGAATATGAGTGATATACCTACCCCACTTGGTAATTCTATTTCATAAGCATTGGCCTCAAATTTCCTCAAAATCTTACATGGTCCTGTCTTTTTCATCTTCATCTTATTGTATGTTCCCCTTGGGAACCTTTCCTTCCACAAGTGTGCTAAAAATAAATCTCCTACTTCAAACTGAAGCTCTCTCATGTGATGATATGCTCTGCGCTTGTATTCTTGTTTGGAATTTTGCAACCGCTCTTTAATCTTACTGTGGATCTCCTGCATTCCTGCTGCAAAATATTCCACTCCAACACTTCTAAACTCATTCTTCTCTAATTCTCTCAACTCAAATACTCCTCTTGGTTGCATTCCATACATTATCTGAAATGGGCTTCGTCCTATGCTCCTATTAGGTGAGTTGTTATATGCAAATTCCACTTGCGGCATAAAATGATCCCATTGAATGTGATGCTCATTTACCAAATTTCTCAACAAGTCTCCTAAACTTCGATTTACTACCTCATTTTTTCCATCCCTCTGAGGGTGATATGATGAGCTAAAATATAAATTCGTTCCCAAATTCTTCTATAGTGTCCTCCAAAAATGACCAACAAATTTGGTATCCTTATCCGAAACAATACTCCTAGGTAAACCATGAAGTCAAACAACTTCCTTGAAAAATAGATTTGCAATGTGTGTTGCATCACTAGTTTTCTAACATGGAATAAAATGTGCCATTTTAGAAAATCTATCGACTACCACGAATATGGAATCACAACCCCTTTGTGTCCTCGACAGTCCTAACACAAAATCCATGCTTGTTGCATCCCATGAACTCTCTGGTACTGGCAATGGTTGATACAGCCCTATATTATGTCTCTTCCCCTTTGTGTGCTGACAAATTTCTTGACATTTGTGCTCATACCTGGCCAATAGTATAAACTGTTCAACTGCACAAATGTTTTTTCATGGCTAGAATGTCCAGCCAATATCCCACTATGCTTTTCCTTTAGAAGATTCTCTCTCATATAAATCTCTAGAATACATAATTGATTTCCTCTTAATAACAGTCCATCTCGAATCGAATACTCGATCAATTGGTTTCTATCTCTGAGAACTGGATTCTCACATGCTTCATAAGCATCCTTTAAATCTATATCATCTCTGTACATATCCTTAAGGCTATCAAAACCTAAGGTCTTCACCTGAAACTCCTGCAGAATCAAACATTTCCTACTCAACGCATCAACAACCTTGTTAGTAGTTCCAGAAATGTGCTTTGTAAAAAAAGTAAATTTCTTCATATACTCAACCCATTTTGCATGTTTCTGGTTCAATTTTTTCTATTTGGTTATGAATTGTAAAGTGTGATTATCGCTATACAAAACAAACTCCTTCGGAACCAAATAATGCCTCCATTTATTCAATGCCTGTATGATTGCATAAAATTCTTTATCATATGTGGAATAGTTCTTCTTTGCATCATTCAGCTTCTCACTAAAGTATGCAATCGACCTATTGTCTTGACTCAAGACTACTCTAAATGCAAACCCACTTGCATCACATCTTACTTGAAATGTTTTACTGAAATCTAGCAAAATCAAAACTGGTTGTTCAATTATCTTCCCTTTCAGTAACTTGAAACTTTTCTGTACTTCCTCTATCCAATGAAAAGATTTATGTCTTTTCTTGACTGTGTCCATCATTGGTGCATAAATTCCACTAAAATTTCTAATTAACTTCCTGTAAAAATTGGCTAATCCATGGAAGATTCTGATTTCAAAGATGTTCTTTGGCGACAACCAATCCCTGATTTCTTTTACCTTCTCAGGATCCATCTTCAACTCATTCAAAGATATTAGGAACCCCAAATAAATGAGTTATTTCTTCATGAAAGATGAATTCTTCAAACTTATCATCAACTTCTCTTGTTGTAACCTCCTCATCACTAGAGTTAGGTGTCTCAAGTGTCCTTCCTCAGTTTTACTGAAGATCAATATATCATCAAGATACACAATTACAAACTTACCAATGAAATATTTCAAGAATTTGTTCATCAACCTCATAATATTACTTGGCACATTCATCAATCCAAATGGCATGACAAACCATTCATATAGCCCTTCATTTTTCTTGAATGTTGTTTTCCATTCATCACCTTCTCTCATTCTAATATGATGATATCCGCTTTTCAAATCAATTTTTGAAAAAAACTTTTCTCCACTCAAGCAATCCATCAAGTCATCCATCCTAGGTAAAGGAAATCTGTACCAGATGGTGATTTTTTTTTATCACCCTTGAGTCTGTACACATCCTCTATCCACCATCCTTCTTCAGACTTAACACTGTTGGCACAACGCATGGACTCAAGATTTCTCTAACCGATCCCTTGTCCATCAAATCCTAGACTTGCTTCTTGACTTCTTCATTCTCATGCGATGTCAGTATGTATGCTGCTTTGTTTGATAAAATCACCCCTGGTATAAGGTCAATGCAATGGATTATACTCTTGATGGGCGAAAACGAACAAGGTAAATCATCCACCACTATATCAACAAAATTCTCCAGCAGTTCCTGGATTTCCTCTAGTAGATCATCTATCGATGTACTTGTCAAGACGACTCTAGGTTTCCTTACCAAAAAAAACTTCATGTCTTGATCTTTCTTGACTTCATCAAGAAGATCCTTCCCACTCATGAGAAGTATAATGTTTCTTGTCTCTTATTTCACCATCTTGTCTTCAATTGGTAGCAACATATGTGTTCTACCATTCTTCTCTAAGGTATACATTTTCCTTCTCCCATCATGAACAACATTTCTGTCATATTTCCACAGTCTCCCCAACAAAAGATGATAGACATCCATGTGAATAAAATCACATAAGATCTCATCTCTATATCCCCCTATCTTAAATTCAGCTAAACATTGTTTAGTGACAGTTACCTGATGTCCATTTTGCAACCACGAAACCTTGTATGGGCTCGGATGTACAACTGTCTCCAATTCCAGCTTCTCCACCATTTCTGTGGATACTAGAATATCTGTACTTCCGCTATCCACTATCACCTTTCATACCCTATATTTGGTCTTGCAAGAAGTTTTAAATAAACTGTTTCTCTGGACTGGATTCTCTACCTCTCTCTCTAGCTTCAAGAGAATTTTCTGCATCATTAGGGATCTTCCACCTTTTGCATCTTATGCCTCAACATTTCTTCTTTATGCTTCTAAAATGTGAGATTCACCTCCTCCATATCTTTTTCTATCGAGGCATTCAAAATATTTGTGTCTGATATTTCCATAGACAAAACACTTTATTTCACCTCCTCTGCCTCTTCCTCTTCCTCTTGCTCGAGGAAAAGTGTTCCTGTTGGCATATTGTCTTCCATGTGATCTTCCTCCTCTCTCTGGGTGGGTATGAGGTTTCTTCTCTTCCTCGGGTTTTTTTACTCTATCTTGGGCAGCCTCTTTGCCTCTTCTCTGACTTCTACCTCTGCCCCTTTGACCTTACTTTTGGGCCAATTTTTGTTCTGCCTTTGAAGTAATTTGATAAGTATCTTCCACATTTATAATCATCATCAATCTCATCTCATCTTGAATTTCATATCTCATACCATTCATGTATTTGGTGACCTTTTCATCATCACTCTCACGATGACCTGCTCCGATGTTAAGTCGATAAAATTCCTCAATATATTCTTTCACTGTCATCCCATTCTATCTCAAATTCTGCATTCTTTGAAATAGATTAATCTAGTAGTCTCTGGGTATAAACTTGGCCTTCATTTTTGCAACCATTCTATCCAAGATTTTGATTCTTTTCTTTCCATTACGATGCATGTCAGCCTATAGTTCATCCCACCATAGTGATGCATGCCCTTTAAGTCTAGTGACAACATGTTTTACTTTCTTGTCTTCCTCAACATCCTCATAGTCGAAGTATTTATCCAAATCTCTAAACCAATCTAGTAGCTCCTTGACGTCTAAGTTGCCTTCATACATTGGAATATCCATTTTTTCTTTGGCACCTATTCTTGTGACTGCTCGAAATAGATGTTCTTATGTAGTATCTTCAGCTACAAATTCTTCTTTATCTCCAACCTCATTTTCTCCTTCATCCTCACTGACATCTCCCGTATCAATAGCTTGTCTTTGTGCTGTCTCCATAGCATCTAATCAAGAAAAAAGTTCTCTCATTTCCCTTTCCACAGTTCGATCGAGCATTGGTTTCTCTTGATGTCTTATGGGCAACATGGTTTAAATCTATTCCACGCAGAATTCAAATCACAACTTGCCTTCTATCTCATCCCGCCTACAAAAACAAACATTGTAGGTTCTAATGCTCTAATACCACCGGAAGCAACACCCCTATATCAGCAAGTTCTGCTTGACCTCCTGGTCTAAGGATCATTCTTAATCTCCTCCTTGATTCTAATTGACCCTTTGATTCTCCGGAAGAATCACCAACACACAAGTATTTCCACAGATCCTTTTTAGGAGTTACGCCTATGCGAATAGGCACTAAGATCCAACTCTTACCCACGTGACCAGTCGATGTGACCACAATGTTCACCCAAAAAGGTATTTTGGGTTTTGCGACTTCGCGATCCCTGATGTGAATCCCTCTGACTCGTTCAATCCTTGAAAAACCCAAAAAGGGCTAATGGATATTTGACTCCTCCCTTGACTTCACTTGATGTGACCTTCAACTGTGATCTGGGGCCCAATGTTTTGACACCTCGAGATTTTGCGTATCGACGAATTGCAATGCAACAAATCCCTTCGCCCGATAGCCAAAATCATGTTAAATCCTTGCCACATATAAATGGATTTGAGATTCCTGTGATATGATAGTCCTGATTCTATCGGGACTTCATGAATCAGGAGTTCACAACTCTTGACTCCGAGTCACATTGTTCTCCATGCCCCAAATTTTGAAATGATGAAATTCAAGCACGAAGTCAACTACTCTTGTTGATCCAAATCTAATGGCCACTACTCCTCCTGAGCTTATGAGTGTTGAATAACACTTAGCCTTAATCTTCTTGTTGGTTTGCAAGATCCAACAGTCCACAAAACTTTGACAATTCTCCCTTTGAGAATTTCAACCTTCCATTTAGACTTCTCAAAGACCTTTGGCCAAATGACTTGGTGTCTTTTCCCTTCTAAACTTATCTTCTGCGAGGTAACTTTAGACCTCATTCTTCCCTTGAATTCTTTGAAGTATCTATCCCTCCTAAGCTTGACCTTTGGTACGGACTCAAGGTTTCAAAATGGTTCTTGTGTGCACTCCCTGCGACATTCAAAATAACCTCTATTTATTCACCACCTCCAACTCTGTGCATTCCTTGCAACAACAGTTCTTCAACCTTTCTCCTCAATTGGGAGATTCTAATACTTTAACCAGCTTGCATACACCTTGGATGAATCTATGCTATACTTGCAGTTCTTCTAGTATAGGAACAACAATATCCCTCTTGAGCTTTTCTAAGATAAAACTCAGAAATCGTCAATGCACTCCTTGTGGACTCTCATTGCACTCCTTGCAGGATTTCTCGGGAAGAGAAACAATTGAAACTTATACTTCTCCTCTCACAGACTTCATACATTCACCATGAAATCACGAGCATACACACACATAACATTGAAACAAATGCATAATAGATAATATAAGCAAACTATAAACATACCATTCAAATAGATGTAAACAGAATTCATAAACACCATGATATCAAATTAAATCATTCTTGTATTAATTCCAGTGCTCCTGTACATGGGTTCAATAGAAACAACTATTTTCTCATACAACCTTCTACAATATTTATTCCTCTACTCTTCTATTCTCTTGCTCTATGAATTACAATTACAATGAGAATAATTCTCCCAACATAATACATACGAGGGAGATTTCTAGAGTTTTCTCTCCTACAACTCTAGCTATCTAATTGAAATTAAAAGTTATCTACTTTACATTCATTACAATTAAATTCCTCCACATCCAACAGATGAGAGCAACACTCAAGATCTATTTTACAATCTCCAAAACATAAATGTAAATACATCCTCCCAGAGTTTTACATAAACGCTTTATCTTTCAAATTCAAAACATTCTCAAAATGTGCGCTGGTGCATTTCCAGTTGTTTTCACTTTTGCACTTGATTTTTTGTGTTTCTTACGATGCTCATGCAACAACATACAATGTGGATACATGCAAGGAAGGATCCTGATAAATAGTGGCTACATATGCACTACTGTATCACAGAGGGAGATATCGACATGGTCATTAGCAAATGGGACGATGAGTGGAAGACTGTCATCCATACTAAGGAGTTGCTGGAAATAACAATAGAAGAAGAGGCAGGGCAGATGGAGCCCTAGCTAAAGGAAATTCAAGTGCCTAAAAGACAAAGAATGGGCCATGGAAAAACAACACTGATGCACGAAGGGCCAACGAATATAGGGACCCAGAATGGCAAGAAGGATAAGTCGTAGTCAGCCAAGGAGAAACAACAACAGGCTGAGCCTGTGCAAGAGACCACAACAAATCCCAAATCACAGGAAACAGGGACAACCAAGAGGCCAGCCACACAAAAAGGAGGCACGTACAAGAATTCAAGAGCACAAAGAACATTTCCAGAGTATACGATCATGGATGACAATAGAGAGATGATAGACTGAATAGTCCAGGATTGTCTATCCAAGGATTTTGACCATCCTGCACACCAGAGAGACAGGATTCAATAGGATCTGGAAAGCATTCGACAACTTCTCAAGAAAATCAGGGAAGTACAGACAACAAGCAATAACAGGGGACCGAAACCATCAGCACCTTATACAGAGGAAAGAGTGGAAAAAGAAGAATGATATCCATTCCACTCACTACCACATTTGAACGCAACATTCCATATCACACCCAGTATGCTGCGAATGGATGAGATTTTGGGGAAGAAACCCTTGAAGGACTTAAGCCAAATCCAACTAGTGTTGACATGGATGCCAACCAGGGCACTACATAAGTTGCAGGTTAGTATAAACCATGAGGTATAGTCTCGCACACACAAAGACTTAGTCAAATTGTAGAAGACAACAGAGAAATAGGATTCACTGGAAATAGTCTACGAGCAGGATAAATCTGAGACCCGAAAGGGAGCGCATAAAAGGACTCAAGCAGAAAGTGGTAGGAACTTATGAGAAGATTCCACAGGTCACGTGGAGGGATGAAATTACAGTAGCAGAGAAGATTGATCATATTGCGTAGGCAATCGATCAATATCAAAAGGAGATCAAGAATCTCTGGGAGAAACTCACACCAAGCACACCACCATCAGTAAAGGAGCAAAGGAAGCAAGAAGAAACAACGCAGCTATAGGAAATATATCAGCAGGTCAACACAACAATTGACTTGTTTGATAAAGCAATGAAACTTTGGACTAGATTAGAGGAGGATCAGCAGGTCCAAAATTGGGACAAGCAATAAGAAAGTATTAACGCAGTGATCCCAGAACTCAAGCAGAGGCAGAAGACAATTCTAGTTACAGAATGTGTCAAAGGGATGCAAGACATGAAGATATTGCAGGCAGAGCTAATTACTGCACAAACCTGAAAAAAAGAGCGACAGGCTCAGGTGGAACTACTGCAAGAGAGTGTAGTAGAAGTCTTGTCACAAGCAGAAGAATCCAAGGCACAAATAACAAGGACCCAATAAAAGTGTGTGGAATTGATCAATGATGAAATTGCAGTCCAGACGATGGACACACTCAAGGAGAATACTACGCAGGTGCAAAGACAGGCAACAGAGCTCAACAAAAAATTCCATGCGATCACCAAGGAGATCTAGGGAGCACAAAAAGGTTAGGTGGCTTAGAGCATTGTGGTTAGGTGGTTTGACAAGATTAAACATAAATTGTGTTCCCTGATCAATCACAATTTCTCGAGGTACACCAAATCTAGTAAAGATGTCATTAAAAAGGAAATCTACCACTGATTGTTCACTTGCAACTGGTAAAGATTTTGCTTCAACCCACTTAGTCACATAGTCAGTACATACAAGTATGTACTTTTTATTTTTAGATCTAGGGATAATGGGTCCTACAAAATATAATGCCCATTTCTCTAAAGGCTCAATGACTACTTGGGCTTGAAGTGGCATTTGGTCTTGTGCAGTAGGCTTACCCATTCGTTGGCATTCATCACAATTGGATACATAGGTTTTAGCGTCTTTGAAAATATGAGGCCAATAATAACCAGATTGCAGAAATTTATAAATGGTCCTCTTGTCTGTGAAGTGTCCTCCACAAGGACCATCATGACAGGCTTGCAAGATATCATGAATTTCATCTTCCCTTACACATCTCCTGATTACCAAATCTGGTCCTGTTTTGTAGAGACAATTATCGTGCCACATATAGTTTGCACTTAGCTGGCTTACTTTCTATTTTTCTCCAGGAGACAATTTCTGAGGCGTCTTCCCTATCACAAGATAGTTATTTATATCTCCATACCAAGGAGTGAA
Organism: Picea engelmannii; assembly: GCA_009831015.1. Lineage (NCBI taxonomy): Eukaryota > Viridiplantae > Streptophyta > Pinopsida > Pinales > Pinaceae > Picea > Picea engelmannii. The sequence continues at coordinate 1,988,775 of ML778521.1, forward strand.
TGTAGAAATAACAAACAAATTTTCATCAGGAAAGTTATCTTCTACTTGTGCGTTATCTCCTAGATGAATCATTCTAGATAAGAAATCAGCCACAAGATTATCCTTACCATGTCTATCAATAATGTTGATATTGAACTCTTGTAATAGTAACATCCATATTGTAACTCTAGGATTTGCTACAGTTTTGTTCATTAAGAATTCAATGGTTGAATGATCAGTTTGTACAAAAGCTTGATATCCTGTAATATAGTGTCTAAATTTATTGATAGCGTGGACCACAACTAGCAATTCTTTTTCTATAACCATATAATTAACTTCAGCTAGAGATAGATTTTTACTGACAAGTAAATATCATAAGGCATTTGATTTTCCCTTTGTCCAATAACTGCCCCAAGAGCTATGTTTGAGGCATTGGTACATATATGAAAAGGAAGGGACCAATTTGGTCCTCTTAATACAGGGCTAGTTGACAATTTTTGTTTTAGAATCTCAAAAGATATTTGGCATTCATCATCCCACTTGAATTTGGCTTCTTTAGATAATAATTTGAATAAAGGGGTAGCTAGGCTTGTAAAATTCAGAATGAATCTTCTATAGTAGCCCGCATTCCCTAAAAAGCTATGAACTTTCTTTTGTGAGGAAAGTATTCTGATTTGTGTGATAATATGAATCTTTGTCGGATCAACTTTCATTCCAGAACCAGAGATGTGATGTCCCAAAACAATACCTTCAGTGAGAAACATTTCAGACTTTTCATTACTTAGGGAAATATTAGTTTCCTTACACCTAATCAAGACTTTTTCTAAACTAGTCAAAACTTCTTGGAAGTCTTTTCGATGGATTGTAAAGTCATCCATGTAGACTTGCACGAAATCATTAGTCAAGTCAAAGAAAATGGCTAGGAAAACCCTTTGAAAAGTGGTTGGGGCATTGCAAAGTCCAAAAGGAAGAACCCTATAAGCATAGGTTCCCCATGGGAAGGTGAAAGTGATCTTCTCCTGGTCTTTGTGGTGCAGACGTGACCCTCATGGTCCAACAGCTCTCACCGGGACCTTCTTCATCTTCGGCCCGAAGAGCTGTATCACTCTTTGAATCCTGTATCGGGAACTTTGTTACCCATAGGACACTCTGTTGATCTCCCGGTAGTTGTCTCGGGAAATTGGGTTTTGCGATATCGCGAACCCTGTGTGCACGTTCTCATGCTACTCAAAACCCCGAGCCCTGATGGGTCAATAGTCAACGCTTCTATTCTTATCGGGGATTTCCCTATCGGTAAATTGGCACCTGTGATGTCGCGATTCATTCAGCCCGCAAATCTCCGAACCCCAAACCCCGATATGCACGTGCACCAATTCTGCGCCATGTCTCCTCCTCTCTCCGCTCTATTGGGAATCGTGGGATCGCAATTTCACCGGTCGAAATTTCTTTGCACAATAAAACCCCGAATGTCGAATCCCGACCTCCCGGGATCTCGTGCCACCTGTCCGTATGATAATCGACGACTCTGATTAATTCGGGAAATCGCCCATCGCGATTTCAATGAGTATAAATACCTTACCTCCACAAACGCCGAAGGTTGAATCTCGATGGACTTTGGTCCTTCCTCCTGCACCTAAGGGATAAACCTCGCGCATCTTCTCTAAGATCTGACAGTCAGCGAGATTTCGCGATTTTCTTCTGTGAACCTTGGCCGTTTATTCTTCTCCTCAGATATTTCTTCCGCCCCTCAGATTCTCCTTGTACGAACCCCACCTGGGTCTGTTCCCACAGTATTCATGGAGGAACTATCCCTCCTGAGCTTTGTCAACTCTGACTCCCTCAGAGAATTTATACACGCTTCTCGCGCTCGACCCCAACAGCTCTCGAAGTGTTGAGTTCTTTAGATCCTATGTACTTGCAGTCACAACAATCACTGCCTTCCTTTTCTCAGACTAGCTGTTGAGACTTCAACCTCAGCCTGGACCTCTCCTGCATGACTCAAATATCCCAATTCAACTTCTGGGCAGATGAGAATAAGAGTTTATCTGTTGAGCCTCATCAATGCACTCTATGCAGATGAATTCGACTACACTCTATGCAGGAATCTCCTGGCTCAAACAGAGAAACAATTGAAACTCATTCTCTTCTCTCATAGACTTCAGCTAAACCTATGAAATCACATGCACAACATATTCAAAATCAAATGCATACAAGGAAAAGCAAACATTCATGAGAACAATATCAACACAGAGAAACAACACCAGTCACGAAATTGAATCAAGGGCTCTATTCTATTAATTCAATCTGTACATGGGTGTTATCCACAAGTTCTCTGCTTGCTCTCCTCTTCTGCTCCTAAATGAATATTGAATAATCTTACAATGTACAAAGGAGGGTGCCTATATTCCATTTGCCCTCTCGAATTCTACAACTATCAAATCTACAATCAATTCCTATCTAACAACATTAAATCTATTAAATGCTTTCCTATCTACTAAGGATGAGAGCTTAAAGGCTCGAGGTCCCCTTTACAATACAAGTGCACTTACTTATGAATTCCTTCACTAAAGAGCGGTGCAACAATCCAAAAGTATTTCAAAATTTGTAGGCGTTGTCCAGCTGTCTTTCCTGCTCCACACGCTGGCTCACTTGATGTGTTGTGGATGCTCCTGCATCATACTCGGCTCAAAAAAAATTCATGGGCTCCTGTCCATGAGTTCCTGCATGGTCTGTCCATGCTTTTGGATAACTTCTTTGGTCTCCTAGCTAGCGTCCTCCACTGGGTGATTCTTCCATTTCACCAGGTATTCAAAATATTGTTTTCATCTGGTCTTCTTTCCCACTCGCTTGTCCAGTATGCACTCCATCTGCGGATTTTCTGCAACTGGTAATTTCTTTTGCCACTAGACCATTGGTTCCTCAGTTCCAGCCTCTTCTTCTTCAGCCCTGTATGGGTATAAATCCGAAACATTAAAAATCATAGATATCCGATGCCATCTGGAAACTCAATTTCATATGCATTCTCCCCGAATTTCTTCAGGACTTTGCATGGCCCAATCTTCTTCATCTTGAGCTTGTTATATGTTCCCCTTGGGAACCTTTCTTTCCTCAGGTGTGCTATAACTAGATCACCAATTTCAAACTGAAGTTGTATCTTCCGTTGATCAGCTCTATGCTTATACTCTTGATTTGATTTCATCAGTCGTTGCTTCACTTGACTGTGAAGTTCCTGCATCGCCTCAGTGAATTCCTCTGTGCTAGCACTGCTAGTTCTAGCCTGTTCTGACTCCCTGAGTTCAGAAACTCCCCTTGGCTATGTTCCATACAAAATCTGGAATGGACTTTTTCCTGTACTCCGATTCACCGAATCGTTGTACGCGAACTCTGCCTGTGGTAATATCTGGTCCCAACTGCTGTGGTGCTCTATCACCAAGCTTCTCAATAAGTCTCCAAGACTTCTATTGACCCCCTCGGTCTGTCCATATGTTTGTGGATGATATGTTGAACTAAATGCTAAGTTATTTCCTAGCTTCTTCCATAGCGTCCTCCAAAAATGACCTATGAATTTGGTATCCTAATCCGAGACTATACTTCTCGACAGTCCATGTAGTCGCACAATCTCTCTGAAAAATAAGTTTGCGATGTGGGTCGCATCACTGGTCTTATGACACGAAATAAAATGTGCCATCTTGGAAAACCTTTCCACCACCACAAAGATGGAATAAACTCCTCTTTGCGTTCTCGGAAAACCCAAAACAAAATCCATACTGATCGCCTCCCATGGCCTCTCAGGTATGGGCAATGGCTGATAAAACCCTGCATTTTGCTTTCTCCCTTTTGAATGTTGACAAACCCTGCATCTGTCAACAAATATTTTGACATCGGTTCGCATGCCCGGCCAAAAATACGATTCTCTCAGTTTTGTGAATGTTTTGTCATGTCCAAAATGACCTGCCAATCCGCCACTATGTTTTTCCTTCACCAAATTCTCCCTCATGGAGCAATTTGGAATGGAAAATTGATTGCCCCTAAAAAAAAATCCACCCTGGATCATATAATCTATCCATGGACTCTGATCCCTGAGAACTGGATTCTCAGCTGCTTCGTACGCTTCTCCGAAGTCTGCATCACCTGCATACATTTCCTTTAGATTCTCAAAACCAATGTTTTGACTCGGAACTCCTGCAATAGAAAACATTTCCTACTCAAAGCATTAGCTACTTTGTTAGCAGTCCTTGAAATGTGTTTGATCACAAATGTGAAATTCTGCATGTACTCTACCCATTTTGCATGCTTCTGGTTCAACTTATCTTGTTGACTTACAAACTGCAATGCATGATGGTCACTGTACAATACAAATTCCTTGGGTATCAAGTAATGCCTCCACTTCTTTAATGCATGTATGATGGCATAAAACTCCTTATCATACGTGGAGTATTTCATCTTTGCATCGTCTAGTTTCTCACTGAAATATGCCACTGGCCTGTCATCCTGACTCAAGACCCCTCCTATGGCATATCCGCTTGCATCACATTTCACTTGAAATGTCTTCTGGAAATCAGGCAACACCAGAATTGGTTGCTCTGCGATCTTCTGCTTCAACAGGTTGAAGCTCTTCTCAGCCTCTGCTGTCCAGTGAAAAGTCTTATGCCACTTCTTCATTGTGTACATCATTGCTGCACTAATTCCACTAAAATTCCGAATGAATTTTCTGTAGAAACTAGCCAATCCATGGAAACTCCTCACCTCAAAAATATTTCTCGGTGATGGCCAATTCTTTATCACTTCTACCTTCTCCGGATCCATCTTCAGCTCATTCGCTGAGATAAAAAAACCCAAATAAATGAGCTATGTCTATAGAAACGAGCACTTCTTCATGTTGACCAACAACTTCTCCTACTGCAGTCTTCTCATCACAATGGTCAAATGTTTCAGATGTTCAGCCTTCGTCTTACTAAAAATCAAGATATCGTCTAGATATACGACAACAAATTTCCCGATGAATTCCCTCAGGACTTCATTCATCAGTATCATGAATGTGCTCGGTGTGTTTTTCAAGCCAAACGGCATGACCAGCCATTCGTACAAACCTTCGTTTGTCTTGAAAGCAGTTTTCCATTCATCACCTTCCCTCATACGAATCTGATGATATCCGCTTTTCAGATCAATCTTTGAAAAATAATTTGCCCCACTTAGGCAATCCATCAGATCATCCATTCTCAGTAGTGGAAATCTGTAACTGATGGTGATTTTGTTTATCGCTCTGGAGTCTGTACACATTCTCCAGCCTCCATCCTTCTTCGGACTTAGTACTGTCGGAACAACACATGGACTCAGACTCTCTCTGACCAGTCCTTTGTCCAGCAGATCTTGTACCTACTTCTTGACTTCCTCATTCTCTTGAGGCATCAATCTGTATGCAGCTTTATTCAGTAAACTTGCTCCCAGTATGAGGTCAATATGGTGACTCACACTCCTCATCGGTGGCAACGAACAAGGTAGTTCGTCCATGATGATATCAGCGAACTCTCCCAACAGTTCCTGAATCTCGTCTGGTAAGTCATCCACTCTTGTGCTTGTTAGGACAATTCTCAGCTTTCTAACAACAAAGAATTGTGGATCTTCGTTCTTCTCCATCTCTGTGAGAAGTTCCTTCCCACTCATGAGAAGTATTGTGCTGTTTACTTACGGCTTCACTTCTTTATCTTTTATCGGAAGTAATTTATGGATTCTCCCATCCTTTTCCAAAGTGTATGTGTTCATCCTTCCATCATGAACCATATTTCTGTCATACTGCCATGGTCTACCCAACAATATATGACATACATCCATGGGAATGACATCACACAGAATCTCATCATTGTAATTCCCTATCTTGAATTTAACTAAGCATTTTTTTGTAACACTTACCCGGTGTCCTTTTTGTAGCCACGAGACTTTATATGGACTCGAGTGCTTAATTGTTTCCAGCTCCAGCTTTTCCACCATCTCGATCGAAACAAGATTGTTGGTGCTCCCACTATCCACAATGACTTTTCATTTCCAGCCCTTGGCTGTGCAAGCTGTCCTGAACAGTCTGCTCCTCTGCATTGAGCTTTCCATCTCTTTCTCAGGTGTCAAAATGATTTTATGCATTCCTAGTGATCTTCCGCTGTCTGCATCTTCGTTCTTAGCATCACGATTCTGTGCTTCAATGATGTGAGCTTCACCTCTGTCCATTTTCCTGTCTGGACAGTCAACGGCTTTATGTCCATCCTTCCCACATGTAAAACATGTGATGACTCCTCCTCTGCCTCGTCCTCTACCTCTGGTACGAGGAAAAGTGTTTGCGTTAGCATATCCGCCACCCTATTCTGTATGTTGTCTCCTCGGCTCAGCATATTGCTGCCTCTGTTGTGAGGTTTTGCCCCTTTCCATATTACCCTAAGGCTTCCTCCATTCCTCCTTGGGCTTCTGTGTTCTTTCTTGGGAAACCACCTTGCCTCTGGGCTGACTCCTGCCTCGCCCTCGCTGTCCCTGCTTATGGCTCAGCTTCTCCTTGGCTTTTAGAGCCATCTGGTACGCATCCTCAACTGTTCGGATGGTAACCATGCTCAATTCATCCTGAATGTCATACCTCAGACCATTCATATATCTCGCCACCTTCTCATCATCTCTCTCCCAATGACCTGCTCGGATATTGAGCCTGTAAAATTATTCGGTGTACTCTTTCACCGTCATCAACTTTTGTCTCAGGTTCTGCATTCACCTGAACAGAGTGATTTGATAATCTCTGGGTATGAATTTCTCTTTCATCTTTGTGATCATCCTGTCCCATCTTTTAATCTTTTGTTTTCCTTTGGAACATCTATCTGCCTGTAGCTCATCCCATCATAAGGCTGCATGTCCCTTCAACTTGGTAACAGCATGCCTTACCTTTTTGTCCTCTTCGATATCCTCATAATCGAAGTAGGTTTCAAGAGCTCGGATCTAATCCAGCAACTCTTCTTCATCCAGGCTTCCCTCGTAGACTGGAATATCCATCTTGGTCTTTGAGCTCATTCTAGAAATGGCTCTGATCAACCACTCAGTTGAAGCATCTTCTGCGGTGACCTATCCTTCATCATGTCCAGCTTCCTCTTCAACCTCGGAATCACTGAACTCTCCAGCGCCGACTCCGCGTCTCTGGGCTGTCTCCATCTCCTCAAGCCTTGCTCAGAGATCTCTCATCTGGCGCTCTATTTCTGGGTTTCCTGCTGGCCTACCCCTTCTTCGCGCATCCCTGTCTTCTCGATCAGGTGACTGCCTTTCTCTCCCCGGCGGCATCATGTCCTCTCTTCTCTGCTACAACAAACAAAGATGTCTTCCCACTCTGATACCACTTGGTGCAGACGTGACCCTCACGGTCCAATGGCTCTCACCAGGACCTTCTTCGTCTTCGGCTTGAAGAGTTGTATCACTCTTTGAATCCCGTATCGGGAACTTTGTTACCCATAGGACACTCTACTGATCTCCCGGTAGTTGTCTCGGGAAATCGGGTTTCGCGATATCATGAACTCTGTGTGCACGTTCTCATGCTACTCAAAACCCTAGCCCTGATGGGTCAACAGTCAACTCTTCTATTCTTATCGAGGATTTCCCTATCGGGAAATCGACACCTGTGATGTCGCGATTCACTCGCCCCGCAAATCTCCGAACCCCGAACCCCGATATGCACGTGCACCAATTCTACGCCACGTCTCCTCCTCTCTCTGCTCTATCAGGAATCATGGGATCACGATTTCACTGGTCGAAATTTCTTTGCACAATAAAACCCCGAATGTCGAATCCCGACCTCCCAAGATCTCGTGCCACCTGTCCGTATGATAATCGACGACTCCGATTAATTCGGGAAATCACCCATCGCGATTTCAATGAGTATAAATACCTTACCTCCACAAACGTCGAAGGCCGAATCCTGATGGACTTTGGTCCTTCCTCCTGCGCCTAAGGGCTAAACCTCGCACAACTTCTCTAAGATCTGACAGTCAGCGGGATTTCACAATTTTCTTCTGCGAACCCTGGTCGTCTATTCTTATCCTCAGAGATTTCTTTCGCCCCTCATCTAATCCCTGTACGAACCCCACCTGGGTCTATTCCCACAGTATTCGTGGAGGAACTATCCCTCCTGAGCTTTGTCAACTCTGACTCCCTCAGAGAATTTATAAATGCTTCTCGCGCTCGACCCCAACAGCTCTCGAAGTGTTGAGTTCTTTAGATCCTGTGTACTTGCAGTCACAACAATCACTGCCTTCCTTTTCTCAGACTAGCTGCTGAGACTTTGACCTCGGCCTGCACCTCTCCTGCATGACTCAAATATCCCAATTCAACTTCTAGGCAGATGAGAATAAGAGTTTATCTGTTGATCCTCATCAACGCACTCTATGCGGATGAATTCGACTGCACTCTATGCAGGAATCTCCTGGCTCAAACATAGAAACAATTGAAACTCATTATCTTCTCTCACAGACTTCAGTTAAACCTTTGAAATCACATGCACAGCATATTCAAAAGAAAATGCATACAAGGAAAAGCAAACATTCATGAGCACAATATCAACACAAAGAAACAACACCAGTCATGAAATTGAATCAAGGGCTCTATTTTATTAATTCAATTTGTACATGGGTGTTCTCCACAAGTTCTCTGCTTGCTCTCCTCTTCTTCTCCTGAATGAATACTGAATAATCTTACAATGTACAAAGAAGGGTGCCTATATTCCGTTTGCCCTCTTGAATTCTACAACTATCAAATCTACAATCAATTCCTATCTAACAACATTAAATCTATTAAATGCCTTCCTATCTACTAAGGACGAGATCTTAAAGGCTCAAGGTCCCCTTTACAATACAAGTGTTCTTCCTTATGAATGCCTTCACTAAATAGTGGCGCAACAATCCCAAAGTATTTCAAAATTTGTAGGCTCTTGTTACATGTCAAAATTGCTAAGTGTCGCATTGTCCCTGTCAATCGTCGTAAGTGTCGCATCTTCCCTACAACTTTTGCAAGTGTCGCAAGTTGATCACTAGTGTCGCAAATGATGTTCAGACATGATGCCATGATAACGACACTAAGGAGGCACTTATAACACCTCACATGACTGAGTTGGAAGAGGAAAATTGGTTTACTGGAATCAAATAGCTCTTGAAACCTGAAAGAGACCCTGAAACATTGGTTTGGAAGGGAAACGCTCCCCCATTATAGCTGCAGAAGCACTAGCGCTCCTCTGCCATGCTTCAAGAAGCGTTATAATGCCCCTCAGGCCCTTCTGGAGGAGCGCTTCTCATCTTGAGAGTGCTGGCACTTTACCAAGGCTCACCAGGAGCGCTACAACGCTCTGATACCCGTTCTGAGAGAGCGCTCCCTATTCTGGGTCAGTTGTTAGCCCGTTGAGGAGAATAAGGGGAGGATCATTCGAGATTAGGAGGCAATTGTGCTTGAATTCTTGGTTTCATCAAAAGATCCTTGATCCAAGGAGAAGTTTCCCAACTGGTTCTAAACATAACTCAAGAGGTTAGGCCCCTCCCAACCTATATAAACAGGATCTATGATGGTGGAAAGGGGGAGGGAAGAATTGAACATATGAAACTTATGATCTTGGAGGAAACTGACAGTCAGCCAAAGGAGAGTGATCAGTGAAGCTGCTGTTATCCAGGTTGTGGATCTTTCAGGCAAGGGTTAGACGAAGAGGACTTGATGAAGCTGTCACATTCGCATCTACGATTGTAAGTACTGTTGTCGTTATTCTCATTAATATGACACGCTTGGCCTGTTTCTTTCTAGTTTGTGTTTGATATCACATGAAATTATCATTTATTGATAGATCTGTTTTCAAGCTAATGTCAATAGAGTAGGAAGTGGTCGTATCTTGTTTTGTCCACAGACCTCAGCGAGGAGCAAAAGGATTGGAGCGCAAATCGGAGCGTGCAGGTACAAATGTCGATTAAAAGGTACTTATGTTATCCTCCCTTCCCATGCATTAGTTTAGATGGATTTGAAAGGAAGTTAGTGTCCATGTTAATCATTTTTCTGTCTAGGGTTAAGGTCAAGCCTTAGAGGTGATCTACCTATCCGCAGGGAGATTTTCCTACAACAGAAACTGGTGACTCCACTGGGGAGATAGCCTCGAATCAAAACCTCTTGCTTGGATTTTTCTCCTCATTGACCTTGTTCTGTCCCTTGATTGTTTCAGACTTGGTTCACCCCTCTTTGATTAGCTTCATGAGCTGATTGGCTCCTTACCTTGTCACATTCAGCATACTTCTCAAGCTCAGATTTCAATTTTTGAAAATTTTTGACATTTCTGGGACTTTTAGACCCTGGCGCCCTTAACCTAGTGTTATCAGAGCACCAATGCTCCTAATAGCCCTAAACAGAGCTCTATAACGCTCTTTTCCCTTGGAAACAGAGCGCCAACTTCCTTTTGGCCAAAAAACCCTCCACAATTTCATTTTTTAGGGTTTGCCTCTGTGGCTCTTTTGCTGAGTGATATAGTGAGTCAATTTTTCTTCCTGTTTAGCCTTGACATCTGTCTTTTTGAAGAATAAATACCTTGTTGATCGGATCTTGTAGCCTTCTTCACCATTTTTCATTAAGATTTTCTGTTGAGTAAAGCTTGGAACCTATACATTGCTTTTCTCTTCTCTTCAATTGAGCACAAACCCTGGTGAAGGTCATCAAAGGCCTACAGACCTCTGTATCTTGTTCTCAGTCGAGGTCATTGTTCTTCAAATCTCGCTTTTGGGTGTGAAGTTTGATTTTTCTTTGATTGTTTCTTTTCTTTCATTTTTCGTTTTGATTGTTACGAAGGGTGTATTGTTTGCGTGACTTTTACTTACGCTAGTTTGGTTTTCATTCATACCAAGAAGATAATTGGCAAAGATAAGCATTGTTTTGTATCGATCATCATCCATACGCAAACAATTAAAGATATCTTCATGATTTATTGCGCATATCAGAAGGCATTTGAAAGTTTTTTCATCACAACAGGATTTGATTGAGAAAAATAATTGTTTGAGAGCATTCCGTAGTTGTGCTTGTTAGTGAAAGAACTCTCTCTCTCTCCCTTAGCTAGATGTTCATCGAAAGGAAATGACTATTTATAATGATCGATGCATTCTTTGGGTCTGAGTCATAATTTCATTTGTTTCACTTCCATGCACCCCTTTGCGTAAAGAACAGCCATAAAAATCAACGCTAATTAAAATTTATCTAGAACTTTTTCTTTGCTAGAATCCTCCACCAACA
>ML778521.1:2008338-2022343 GCA_009831015.1 Picea engelmannii
CCATACAACATCGCCAGACAAGGCATACAAAATGTGATCTCGGGGAAACTCTAATCTCCCCGCACTACGTTGTGCTGTGAGTAGCACACTTCTGCACGTACTACACGCCTCAACAGAGAATTGATATTCTCTGGCACCCCTACAGTGTGCCGCTGCAGGTGCAAAGGTACATCCCCCCTCTGCAGAGGAGGGATACCCATCGTAAGGCCCTGGAGGTTCCTCTCAACCTCCCAAAAGCCCGCCACCGGACCTACTGGGTATGCTACAACTGGGATGCCACCACGACATCCTAGCACTGGTACATCCACTAGGCACAATGCTCCCTTGTCTGCACATCGAAGAAAAAAACATCCGTTAAGTCTCTCTTACATACCCAAAAAAAAAAAAGACATATACATCAAAAACTTAAAAAAAAAAACTAGACAAGGTATGGCTTAGTCTCTTACCTGACTCGTCCCAATATTCCCCCTCAGGAAAAATCAAATCCATACTCCCGTGGAAGTCTACATCAGCATACGAGAAGTCCTCGATCCAGAGGAACTACCGCCTCAACTAGGCAAAGAAATCACCAGTAAAACAGAACTCTGACTCCGAAACCAACCTCGGGGATAGGCTAGTCCACCTCTCCATCCGAGGCTCATCCACTGGTTGCACTACCAGTACAATCTGAGGTTGCATCTGAGGGATGTGCTCTAATAAATATGAGACTAAGAAGGAGCCATAGCCAAACTGCTTTTGGCCATTCCTGCACCGAGAAATTTGTTCCTTCACATTCTGAAGGAACGCTGCACTCCAATTGAATAGTGTTGGCTCTAAACACTGAACCACCATAGGCCACCTGTGACCTCAAAGCCAAATGAGCACTAGTGCTACCAGTCTCACTAGTGATAGAAAAAAATATAGATCGAAGAGGCAGATCTCGTATATCCTTGATAGGGATCCTTCCCCCTACCAACCTCGCTCCTGGAACACAGTGGCGTTCCAGATACACGTCCACCTGCTCAGGTAATTCCCTCTGCCCTGTAAAATCTATGGGGACCCCTCTTTTTGAGAGGCCAATCAGAAAGTACACATCTTCCAACTCGATGTTCAGGAGCCGTGTACCAATACAAAATCCCTGCTCCGTGACATCCCAGAGACCAATCATGTGCTCAAGTAATAGAACCTCGCTTTTCATTTTTTGCAGTTTGAAAAACTTGAGCAAACCACAGGCCCTCAAAGCAGCCCACGTACGGGGACTCTGTAGAGCGGCTATATCATCCATCTTGTGTTCCCGCTCTTTCCACTCAATCATGGTTGCCGAATATACCTACAAAGCAAAAATTCAAAATTTTCATCATTCCCCACGTTTTTGTGATTTCGGAAATTTTCAAAAAGCATTTTAAAACATGAAATCAAATGCCCATGACATCTAAAGGCAGCCAATCATCATTTTTAACCACCACACCCTTAAATATTTACTAAACAATGATTAAAACATGGTAAAAAATGTAGAACGATTTGAGGGGGTGCGTGGGCCCATGAGGGGAGTTTTCACAAATTTCTTTGGTTAAAATGGTCGATCTAATCAATTGTTAGGGTGTGGGCATCCTAACAGCCCTTTCCCAATACATTTTTGTGAATAATTTCCCCCATTTTATTTACTTTTAAAAAGAGGCTGATTTGGTTCAAAAAGGGGTGACCTAGGGCTTTGTGTTTTAAATTAATGATGCTATGAAAACCAACTTGGAACCATGCAATTGAAAGAGAAAAGAACGAACACCTACTTGATTCAAACGGTGTACAAAATGATCAATCGTAGCTCCGGCAGCGAGAAGAACAAGTTTTGCTCCAATTGAGATTCTCCAACACTCCACAAAATCCTTGCAAATGAAATGGTAAATTGAGTTTTTCAAATCAATTCATATTTATAAAATTTCATTTTTCATAAGATATGGTCATCTTGGGTTTCTCTAATGGTGTAAATGGCTTCACTAATCTTTGGTTTATAGTTTCTGGCACCGTAGGTTTATTGACAATTCTAATGTATCTTTTCACCTTGTCATATCTATGAGCATAGTCTTAGTTCGTTCTCGAGCTCGACAATATGAGAACGCAACCGGGTAAACTTTTATCTCTTTTTAGAACCTGTACGGATATGATCACATGAAAAAGGAACCCCCTGGAGTCTCCTTTAAACCCTTTTCAGACTCTCTAAATATGAAAATATTGTCGAGTGATCTTGCTTCCTTTCACACTCGTTAAAAGGTCAGAAAGGGCATCTTTTGAGCGGTAGTTTAACCCTTTTTCGGTCTCGATGGACTACTGTACGAAAAAGGAACGGAGAGAGTTCTATTTTAAGTGTTTTTCCAAACTCTATAATCTCGAAAAACCTTCGAGTTTTCTTTCTTTGGACTCATTAAAGCACACATCGATAGGCCCATATGGGAATGAACCCTTACTTCTTCCGGTTCGTTAAACAAAGGAAGAGGAACTTACCAAAGGTGAGTTATATCGAGCATGTGTTATCCTCCTTGAGCTCGTTAAATTAAAAAGAGGTACTCATCTATTTGGATGGGGGGAAAATTGAAAGGAGCAAGCCAAGCAATCTCTTGAGAACACCATCTAGCACTTCTTAGATTCGCCCTTGAACACGACACTTTGTTATTCGCTCATATCATGATCCGCTGAACCTCTGCACTGAGCCAATCTTTGAGTTTCCTTTCACTCCTTTGGGTCACCCGACGCAAGTCACGGTATCCATTGCACAGTTTTGGTCCATGTCATGTTTTGCTGTTGTGCCCTAGTGTTCAAGGGAAGTATCCGCCTCGAGAGTCATCCGTCCCAAATATCTTGCCTCAAAACCTATGTCAGCCCATGTCCATTTGATCCACCAATTACATCTCTATGCCTGTTTCGTGTCGTTGATGGGGGATACATCAAGGCCCTCCCTCGACGAGTCTATTCCTGTCAACTTCAACACATTATCTGGGAAGTAGACTTAGAAACTAATGAGTAATTTGGGACCTACATGCCTCAATGGTAGGCCTCCTCACATTCGACAGTGGGTTTACATCATTGACCTCTGATCAAATGATCCCACGAATGTTCGACTTCAGCTCATCTATTCACATTCAGTGGAATGTACTAAGATACCTTGGGAATCATTGACATTAATGGTGATCTCCCTCGCACTTGTTAACAGTTTACCTCATTGACCGGTAATCAAGTGGTTTCTGCCGTGTTCGACACCAAAACGTCTATTCACATGGTTAGAATCGTATCACGTGGGGATTGGTAAGAAGACCCTGGGTTGAGTAGTTCACCTTGATATATGTTTCACCCAGGTTGCGAAGGAGTCCTGGAGAAAGAACACATACATTGTTACATAGATCCACTTTGTATTGGTCGTGGCTATATCTTGTCATCTTGTAGATCTACTGTGTATTCTTCGTGGCTACGATCTGTCTGAGTTATCAAAGTATAGATCCATAGTGTATCTTTGGTGGCTATACCCTTTTACCAATACGATTATGGATCCGCAGTGTATTTTATGGCAGCCATATCTTGCAAGTCTTGATCACCCAAGCATAAGTATGTCTGCCTTGGGGTTTTGAAATATGTCATGATATTTGTTGGATGTTTGTGTGCAGCTTCCGTCAGGTTCTCCGAGTCTATACCCTTGCTTGAACGTCTGCAAAGTATTTCAGTCATCAGTTCGTATCTTCTGACTACATACTTTGGGGGGCATTCTGTTACATGTCAAAATTGCTAAGTGTTGCATTGTCCCTGTCAATCGTTGTAAGTGTCGCATCTTCCCTACAACTTTCACAAGTGTCGCAAGTTGATCACTAGTGTCACAAACGATGTTCAGACATGATGCCATGATAACGACACTAAGGAGGCACTTATAACACCTCACATGACTGAGTTGGAAGAGGAAAATTGTTTTACTGGAATCAAATAGCTCTTGACACCTGAAAGAGACCTGAAACATTGGTTTGGAAGGGGAACGCTCCCCCACTACAGCTGCAGAAGCGCTGGCGCTCCTCTGTCTTTGGACCATTTCAATTACTTGTGTATTTTTTTCTGGTTCCAAACTAGAGTTGATATACAAAGGTTTTCTTGGGATAATCTCAACAAGTTCAGTGATTTATTCCTTCTCTGAGGAAGCTGGTGATAAAGTATATAATTGAGTCATATCAGGGTGCCAATTTTGTTGAAATTCAAAACTGAAAATGTGTGACAATTCTGCAAAAGACCTCGGGTATTCAATACAATTTGTATTAGCCAAAAATAAACTTAAGACTTGTTCATCTGATTGTTCTTGCATTCCTCTTACATGTTCAATTGTTAACAGGGGTCTGATGCAATTTTATTCTCCATAAGGGTTTTCTAACCATACAGGTATCTCTTGTGTTGGTTGGGTAGGAGGGAAGAGGACAAGCTTTTGGCTATGTGTGCCATTGGATATAGTCATCTCACTAGACCGACAACTGATAAAGGCATCTACTTTGGCCAGCCAAGGATGGCTAAGAACCACAGGGTGTCCTAGT
The DNA here is from genome assembly GCA_009831015.1 of Picea engelmannii. NCBI lineage: Eukaryota > Viridiplantae > Streptophyta > Pinopsida > Pinales > Pinaceae > Picea > Picea engelmannii. The sequence goes on from ML778521.1 coordinate 2,012,874, forward strand.
TTGGAGGATGATTTAGAGTAGATGACTAGAAAGTCTACTCGATATTCCCAAGAAGCTACAATGACTGTGACATCATCTAAACTTCTTGCGAGGCTAATGGCTGACTTATTTGCCAAATCTATCATGGTTTGGGTTGGTCTTAAATGGTTGATTTGGAGCTTTTGCATAGTGTCAAAAGGCATTACATTAATTTCTTCACCCAAATCAATGAGTGTGTTTTGTAAATAAATACCATTAATTTCAACAGTGACTACTGGGTTTCCAGGGTCATTATATTTGTATGGCATTTCAAAAATAAATTCAAATAATTGTCCCACCACCTAAAAAAGGGGAGGTTCCTTGTTCTTCCTTCCTAGTTTCATAAGGAAAATATCCCTTATGATTTTGGCATATATGGGGATATCCTTAATGGCTTGTAGCAGAGGTATTTTTATACATACATTTCATAATTCATCCTCTATATCTTTGTGCAAGGGTGGGGCAAGTTTCTTTACTAATAGTCTTTCAGGGTAGGGTGGAAGATTAACTTGTTGAGGTACTCATACATACTGAGAAGTGATTGGAATAGGAGGGGAAGTCTCTTCTTCTACAGGGGTGGTTTGAGTGTTTTCTTCCCCAGAATGATTATCATTTTCTTCCTGAATTATTACTGTAGGATTTGATTTATTTATAACTTTCCCTGATCGTATTTGAATTTCATAAGTGGGAAAGGTTTGAACTTCAGTATTTTTCATAGGGTGGGTGGGTTGATTATTGGGGTTAGGGATTGGCTGGGCAGGTGTAACACCCTGTTTCCCCCAGTTTGTAAAAACATAACTAGACTGGCCAAGAACTATGGAAAATTCATAAATGTGAATATGTGTTGTAAATGGACCTTGACAAAAAAGGTCAATGACTGTGAATAACATTATCAATTTTATTGCAGGACTACTGAGAGGGGATGTGCATAAAAAGAGACCATGATGGAGGTGGAAGGCACCTGGAAATGTGGCATTAAATTCTGCCAAGAATTAATACCGTATTTGGACTCCACTGGCTCGGAGAACCAAAAGTGACTCGTTGGCCTTAAATTAAATGACTCGCACGTTGGTAGGTGGATGGCTTAATGAGGGAAGGGGAGGTGAACCACCTATCCATAGAGCCGTCAGGCCTAACCAACACGAGGGTAATTGTGCCGCACGCAACCTCGCAAGAGGGTAAAGAGTAAGGTAGAAGCGATGGGGGGGTAGATGCGAGGGGAGAACTCTGGCAATACACAGAGTGAGTGATAGTAGAGAGGAAGGATTGCAACCTTTGCTCCTGGTCACTGGAAAATAGAGACATAGTCTCACAACATCATGGTCTCAGCTCGGAGGTGGCTAGTTGTAAATCCACTGGGAATCGCTAAGCCTACGGTTGGGTGGAAACGAGCACCCCTCTCAGCAGTTGCACTCATTTCTGGTGTTATTTATGATAAGTGTTTTACATCTTCCACCTTGAAATTCATATGCTAACATATATGCTCATAGTCTGTGCAGTGTTATAAATGGTCTGAGTATAAGGCTGCCTATGTAGTGTTTTGATTATGAAATGGTGGTTGCATGCTTATAATGGAAGGGCCACATATGGCTCATGTCTATAAATAGATTTATATGTATATGCACACATTGAATCAATTCAGAATTCAAGTCGTTTCTCGAGAAACCTATACCCTTATCCATCTCGGGTGATACCCTGGATAAATATCCCCATAGAGACACCCTTTTGAGAAGCTTAGAAGAGGTAGAACTTTGTGTGCAAGGACTCTGCAGAGGCGCAGAAGTTGCAGAATCCCTTGAGGATTTGAAGAATAAGTATTGGTCAACAGATGAGATCCTGTTGGGAGATCTGTGGTCATTCATGACCATTAAATCGAAGGAATAAATGAGGGTGTAAAATGCCTTAACCCTTTTTTCTCTATCTTTGTGAGTAGCGAATAAATCGGTATCGTAGATTCCACAAGGTCCATGAAAGAATCTGGATTGTGGATTTGTGTCCAAGCAGCTTAGGAATGACGCAATGGAGAGACAATTCTAAGCTGTCAGATCTTGGTCTAAACAACTGAAGTTGTTTGATCTGTCGAGAATTACACGAGGTTTAAACCTCATGTGAAGAGTAGCAGAGCGAGAGTACTGAGAAGGAGATTGTATCGAGATATCGACGTTCGAGAGCTCAGGGATCCGGAGGATGAGAGTCAGAGTACTCGATCTCAGAAATCACGACAAGGTGAAATAGATCTAAGCCGCTTGCCTGCAAGAGGACACATGTCGCGAGACCCTTCCTATCGGGGATTCGGACATCGAGATTCAGAAGAGGAAGTCTCTTGACCTCGCGAATGGCGAAGTCGCGAGAGGATCCTGGACCATAGATCCCAGGGAACCATCAGATCCGTATAAGATGTCGATCTAATCCTTTACTTAGGTGGAAGAGTGAACTCGACTACGTCCCAAAAGTCTCAAAGACATTGGGACCATCCATGTTGGAGGACAGGTGGTAGAGATATGTCCATTTCGCGTATCGGGGATTCGTAGAAGACCCGACTCTCGGAGTCACGAAGTCCCAAATCGCGAGATCGTGATATGATTCGGGCTGTTGATCCAAGAGGAAGGACAGCCATGGGATCTGGCATCTCGATACATCGTGTGTCAGGGTTCGTGAGTTCGGAGGTTGAAAGGATTCATTTATGACTTCATGACTAGCAAAGTGCCGAGAGCCAAGCACGAGAGAACATATGGAAAAACTTCAAGGCGACACTCGCGTGACTGACGGGTGGACACGCATCACCTAGAGGAGGGAGTCAATGCTCTGTTGACTTCTCATGTCTCGGGGATTCATGGGATAAGGGCATGAGAGCTCAACCCTTGGACTTATGAAGTCACGAGTAGAGAGAACGTGAGAGAGAAAATTAAATATTGCTTCTCGAGGGTTCGTGAAGGGAAGGTGCCAAGATTTGACGCTACAACTCACAAAGGGGAGAGTTGCGAGAAGTATGAAAGGAAGTTCAACCTTCACTAACTTTCAAGTCTCAAAGGATCGCATAAGGGAGGAATGAGAGTTCAACCGTTGAACTCATGAAGTAGCGAACAACGAGAGGAGCTAGAGTTTAGCCTAGCTGACAGTCATGCACGGAGGACGCTGACAAAAGAAATCTATACCCATTTCGTGATCTCGGGTATCATCGATTGGTGAAGAAAATTCAAGGGTCTTCGACTCACGACTCCTGAGGTCACGAGTTGTGAAAGGCACTTGCAATTAGGTGCATATGTGGTCCTATCGAAATAGGGAGTAAATAAAGGGAGCTAGTGCTTTGTCATTCAGCAGGGGGGTAGATCTAGACGGCTAGAATCTGCGCACCCAGATCCATGGCCAGGGTTTCATTCTGAAGCCCCCTCACCATTCTATCTTTACAATTGGACTCACTTGTATTTATGAGTCATGAAGCATGAAAAGGCGCTTGGTTTGTTTAGCTTGTGGTCCTAACCCACGACCCCAGGGAGGCGAATGGGGAAGAAATAGCCTACGCTAGGCCCCCGTAGGACTTTGGGGATTCTGTCCCTTAAGGAAGAGAAAAAACTTTATTATGTTGTAGTGGGTGTGTGACAAATTGGTATCAGAGCATGTTTACAACACTCGGCCTGATTGGGCTCATGAACGAGTTGCGCATAAGCTTCGTTCGAAGCACCCCTATGAGGAGTAACCCCCTAACTTAACTCTCTTGTTTAGGATTAAAAACTTGGAAAATTAGAACCCGAATGTGTATGCATGTGAAAGAGTTATAAATTATGCACAAATTATAAAAATGTATTTAACTCTTGACTAATAACCAACGTTTGTCTTTTCACTCAAGCGGACGATCAGCTGCGGGAATCTACAGACGCAGAGTATGGTGACTCACCAAGAGGTGGGAGAAGGATCCCACAATAGAGATGAAGAGTATGATGAAAGAAGAGAAATAGGAACCCCTCCACACCTAGCCGAGACCGTGAGGAGTCTCATGGTTGAATTGCAAAGCTGCAAGGTCGATAATGAAAGGATGATGAAAGAACAAGAAAAGCAAACCAAAATCAATGCAGTTTTATTGCAGAGCTTATCTGACCTACAGTGACAAATGAAGCATGAACCTAAGATGCAGAATCATGGTTGTATCAGTGGCCATACTGAGAGAAGCACATCAAGAAAGTTCCAACCCAGAGGTAAAGTACTAGTGCTAGACGATTCCACTGATAAGGAAGCTAGCGATTCAGAAGGCTCTTCTAGCTACAGGACCAGTTCCTATTCTCGAAGAAAACAAAAGAATCAAAAGACTTCCAAGGGTCATAAATTTGAGGAATTCAGAAAGGCCAAACCTCCCTCCTTCGACGATGATATAAAGAAGGGAGGGGAAGCCGAGGCCTGACTACTTGGACTGAAGAAATATTTCAAATTCCATGATTTTTCAGAGAATTTGAAGGCCCGAGTGGCCACTTTCAATCTAAACGAAAAGGCTTCCATATGGTGGGAAGATCTTAAGAATATGAAAGGGGTCCGTGAGGAGGACCTGTCTTGGAAACAGTTTGAAAAGTACTTCTGGAAGAAGTATTTGTCGAAAAGATATTTCGACGAGAAGGCTAAAGAGTTTTATGAACTCAAACTGGGGAAACTCACTATAGAGGAATATGTCAATAAATTCCTCGACTTATTGAGATATGTACCCTACATCAAAGTAGAGAAGGTGAAGGTGCAACTCTTCATCAGTGGGATACCCAAGGAATACCGGAACTGAATCAAATTCGATGAGCCAAAGACCTTAGAAGACACTATTTGAAAAGCAACATATTGTCATGAACAATATGGACATTGGGTAGAGTCTCGTGAAACCTGGAAACAAAAGGGTGGTTCAAGATTTCAGAAAAAGGGGATCAAATCCTCAGGATTTAAAAACTACAAGAAGAACCCCAGAATGAACTATCCATCCTGGAGTGTACTCCAACAGAACTTTCCATCATCAGATGGAAATAAAACTTCTAGACCTATACCAGTGAAGACTGATAACCCAAAGAGAGAACCTCTAAAATGCTAGGGTTGCGGAGAAGAGCATCTCTTGAGAGACTGTCCACACCGACAACAAAACAGTCAAAAAATTTATAACATTCAGGAAGCTACAACAGTCAATGATGTGGCAAGAAGTGTGCCACAGATTTATGTAGCCTTGGATAATAACCAAGATGACCACCAAGCTTTAGTGGTGGAAATAGAAGGCATGATTTTCAACCATCTAGTGTCTGTTTTGATTGACCCTGGTTCAAATTTGAGTTATATAGCCCCTAGATCTATTGATAAGTGTAAACTATAGCCATAGAAGAAAACTAATCCATGGTTGGTACAGTTATCCACTGGCACCAAAAGAAAGGTGGTAGAGGTCATACTAGCCTACCAGTTAATGTTGGGGTGAATTCCCCACCCAAGCAACCCTTAATGTATTACCCCTGGGATCATATGACATGTTGATTGGTATGGACTGGATGGCCACCCATAAAGACAAATTGGACTGTTACCATAAAACCTTAGAATGTGTGAGCAAAGAAGGATAAAGGATAACCCTTCAAGGGATCTGAAAACCAGTCTCGGTGAGACAAATATCAGCCCTGCAAATGAGAAAGTATTGTCGAAAGGGATGTCCTCTATATGCAATACAGGTGTTGAAAACAATTGAAGGTGCTAAACCAAGCCCTGATGATCACCCTATCCTGAGAGAATACAGAGATGTGTTTTCAGAAGAGGTACCGGGTCTACCTCCGAGAAGAGACATTGACTTCTTGATAGAACTCGCACCAGGAGCGGTGTTGGTGTCTAGGATGCCCTACCGGATGAGCACACCTGAGTTAGTTGAACTCAAATTGTAATTGAAAGAAATGATGGATAAGGGTTATATTCAACCCAGTGTGTCCCCATGGGGAGCACCAGTCCTATTTGTGAAAAAGAAGGATGGCACCCAAGGACTGTGCATAGATTACAGACAACTTAATAAAGTAACCATAAAGAACAAGTATCCCTTGCCCAGGATCGATGATCTATTCGATCAGTTGGGAGGTGCATCTATTTTCTCAAAGATTGACTTGAGGTAGGGATACCATCAAGTCCGAATCAAGGGTGAAGACATCCATAAAATAACTTTCCAAACATGGTATGGTCACTATGAGTTTGTGGTGGTGCCATTTGGGTTAACCAATGCCCCTGCCACTTTCATGTGCTTAATGAACAATGTACTCAGTAAATTTTTAGATAAATTTGTACTAGCTTTTATTGATGACATATTAATCTACTCTAAGAATAGAGAAGAACATGAAGAGCATCTTAGACTTGTGATGCAAGTGCTAAGAGAGCATCAACTCTATGCTAAATTTAGCAAATGTGACTTCTTTCAGAAGAAAACACATTACTTGGGACATGTTCTGTTCGAGGAAGGGGTAGCAGTAGATCCTGACAAGATCAGGTCTATCATGGAATGGCCTACCCCAAAGGATGTCTCAGACATCATATCCTTTATGGGATTGGCGGGATACTATAGGAGATTTATAAAAGCATTCTCCAAGATTGGTTATCCAATCACTGCCCTCCAGAAGAAGGGGACAAAATTTCTGTGGACACAGCAATGTGAAGAAAGATTTCAAACCTTGAAACATCTACTAACCCATGCACCCGTGTTGAAAATCACTGACCCATAAGCTGACTTCCTTGTGTGCATGGATGCCTGCAAGGAGGGGATCGGAGGAGTCCTTATGCAGGAAGGAAAGGTGATCTTCTATGAATCCCAAAAATTGAATGAACATGAGGTCAACTATGTGACTCATGATCTAGAACTAGCTGCCATAGTGCACGCCTTAAAAATGTGGAGGCATTACCTCTTGGGAAGAAAATTTTTACTTATGAAGGATCACTGTTGATTGCGATATTTGTTTGACCAACCAAAGCTCAATGCTAGACAAGCTAGATGGATGGCCCTCCTTAGCGAATTTGATTTTGAAATCAAACACATCAAAGGGAAGGAAAATAGGGTGATCGATGCCCTCAGTAGAAGCATGAAAACAATTCACCTGGCAGTGGTGAGTACCTACGAGACAGATGTCAAGAACAAAGTCAGAAAGGCATAAGAAATAGATCCCTTCATTCAAACTATGACCCTGTACCTACAACAAGAACCCTCTGAAGTAAAGTATGAAGGCTACCAGATGACCGAAGGAGGTCTGCTCACCTACAGAGATAGAATGTACATTCCAAATCGTGACGACTTGAAGAGGTTCATCATGGATGAACTACATAAAAGACCCTACACTGGTCATCCAGGATACCAAAAAATGATCACTGCCACCCGGAAACAATTTTATTGGCCTGGATTGAAGAAAGACATAGCCAAATATTTGGCCCAATGCATAGAGTGCCAATAGGTTAAAGTAGAACATTGACACCCAATAGGACTATTACACCCTTTACCCATCCTAGAATGGAAATGGGAAACCATATCCATGGATTTTATCACTGGATTACCAACTTCAACCAAAGATAATGATGCTATTATGGTGGTGTTGGATAAACTAAGCAAGTCTACTCATTTCATCCCTGTCAAATCAACCTGCAAGGCAATAGATATCGCCCAGATATTCATGAAAGAGATATTTCGACTGCACGATATGCCGAGAGAGATAATATCTGACAGAGACAAAAAATTTACTTCCAATTTTTGGAAATCACTGATGGCAGGTTTAGAGACCAAATTGTTGTTTAGTACCACCTATCACCCTCAAACCAATGGACAGACAGAAAGAGTGAATCAAATATTAGAGGATATGTTAAGGATGCATGTAATGCATCAAACCAGGAAATGGGAAGACTACCTGCCATTGTTATAATTCGCCTACAATAACGGCTACCAAGCATCCTTAAAGATGAGTCCCTTCGAGGTCCTCTATGGTAGGCCGTGTAATACTCCAATCAGTTGGAGCAATCCTGTAAATAGGATTTCTTTTGGACCCGACATGCTGAGAGAAATGGAATAGCAAGTGACTCAGTTAAAAAAAAATTTGAAGGTCACTCAGAACCGACAGAAAAGCTATGCTGATCAAAAGATAACTCCAAGAGAGTTCAAAATGGGAGACCATGTATATCTCATAATTGATCCCAGAAGGAGTTCCCTCAAAATGGGAGCTTGTGCCAAGTTGGCACCCCGGTATTGTGAACCCTTTGAGGTTCTATATAAAGTGGGACCTGTAGCCTATCGGCTAGCACTTCCTCCCATAGTAAAAGAACATAATGTTTTTCATGTTTCATTAATGAAGAAATATGTACACGATGATAATCATATAATTGACTGGTCTGTGATCCAGGTGGAACTGAAAGGAGAATTTCTACCAGAACCCCAATGCATATTGGACAAAAAGGAAACCCCTCTCTGGAACCGAACCATTGCACAAGTCAAGGTGCAATGGAAGCATTTTGGCCCAGATGAGGCTACATGGGAAATGGAGGATGCCATGAGACATGCATATCCGATTTTGTTTACTTCTGTACATGAAATTCATGTTAGTAGATAAGAACATTGAGGACAATGTTCCTCTTAAGGGAGAGGGAATTGTAACACCTTGTTTCCCCCAGTTTGTAAAAATATAACTGGACTGGCCAAGAACTATGGCAAACTCATAAATGTGAATATGTGTTGTAAATGGACCTTGAGGAAAAAGGTCAATGAATGTGAATAACATTATGAATTTTATTGCAGGACTACTGTTAATGGATAAGTCCATGAGTGCGGAAACAAACCGACCTCCCTAGATCCACCTGGATCTAGAACAAAACAAGACAGAATACTACTCTTTCCCTAGATCTAGACTATTGAATGAACTAATAGAAATGGATAGTGGGCATACCTTATGAACTCTCTCCTAAAATTTTCGTTGTTCCTCGCTCCGCTTCGATGCTCTTGCGTCGTCCGATCACAACAGTACAAACCAACCGAAGTACAAGAAAATTAATATATTCAATACCTAGTCTATACATGTGATCAAGGAATCATGTAATAAGATGACATCATCATTATGGGAAAGGGAAATATTCATGTATTTAATTAACTGAAATTGAAACTTACAACCTGAGCCTTGATGTCATAGGTCTCCTTTCAATAGCTCCTAGCTCTGACACACACACTTTCTCATGCATGAAGAAAATCAACCACATAAGATGACCTTGTTCTTGTCCTTTTTTGTTGTAGCATCAGTCCTCCATACAGTCTTGCACTAATTCTCTAATCAATCTCTTACTAGCTTGCTTCTAATCTTCCTTGTTAACCCTTTCCATGAGCAATCTCCTCAATATATAGGAGAAGATAGTTTAGTTACTTGGATAGAGAATGATCCCAAGATATCTAGAAAGTCAGTATTTTGCCAACCATTCGAAAGCCAACTCATCCTTCTAGAAGATTC
>ML778521.1:2033817-2060799 GCA_009831015.1 Picea engelmannii
AACCTAGAGAGAAAGGCCACTAAGGTTACCACAGACAACAGTACTGCCTGGGGAAACAGTCGTCAGTCTGATCCACACGCAAAGGCAGGGTATCAAGCCCGAAATCAACTCAAAGGCTTCCACTCATAATTGTGGGTATACCTTGGAGTGACCCCCATAATACGTGCAATCTTTACACTGATGTCAACAGAGCAGGTTAGTATCCCTACCAACACCAATGTGACCTAATGCTTGACCCTTGTGTTAGAAGGCCTTCCCAGGACAATATGCGGCCAATGGAATTTTACACTCCCTATCTCAAGATGCTATTGTGTGTTTTTGAGCTTTGGAGAGTGTGTCTCTCTTCCTACTCCAAAGCACTAGCCTAGCTAAATTTTGGTGTAAAAGATCCCTATAAAAGAGTTACTAGATCAATTTTAATATTGCGCAATGTTTTAAATGGTTGTTGCATACTCAGAGGCAACGAAAGTGAAACTCAATGATGTGTGACTTTGACCCAATCAATGCAAGGATATGATGAAATTGTAATCTTTTTCATTCGATGAATCCTAGTTATGGGAGAGAGAGAACAATTTCTGAATCAATCTCAATATTACAATGCAAATGCAATGCTCAATTTCCGTTTTTGAAATGAAAGCAAACAATCATGTATTACTGAATACTTTCTAAATGTCTTTTTCAAAAGTCCAATACTCTACAATTTTGATTTTCAATGATGTTTCAAAGGTAAAACAAAGATCTTGAAAGAAAACAAATAGTTCACTTTCCAAGAAGAACTCTAATGAATGAGAAAATAAAACCAAAATATAAAGATCCAATCCAATACTTTCAATGAAAGAAAAAACAAAAAACAAACCAAAAGAGCTTCTCAATGAAAATGAAAATTGTCCTTTTGGATCAACAAGTACAAGAGAAGCATTAAAATCTTAACTTCCAATCAATCACTGATTCTTAACCAACAGAACACATTCAACTCCGGTAATCAGAGAGAAGAAGAATATCAATAAAGGCTAAGAGATGAAAGTCAAGTGACCAAAGCAAGAACAAGCCTAGAAAACCTAAATCAAGTCCAGCAAGCAAAAGAAAACAAAAATAGGCAAGCCAGTAATCCAAAGAGTCAAAAAGACTTAAATCAACCTTACTGAGCTATTGCAAAGGTCAGAACTTGATTTCAAAAAAATTTCAAAATCTGCCCGCAGGCAAGCCTTGGACACAGTGCGAGAAACTAAAATTCTCGCAGGCCAGTTAAGTGCAGACTGCGAAATTTTCACACTGGAGTACATACGCAAGGTGCGAACTATCAGGGTTCTCGTAGGCTACTAATGGGAACAATGCGGGAATATCTGAAACTAATGAAAATTTTGAAAAATCAAGCAAAAATCAAACTAGCTTTTGGACCCAGGAGGTCACTCAGGGTATCCCGAGGACTCAGAGATTTACAAATCAGGAGAAAAAGGTAACCAGAGAAAATGGCCACAGAAAATTCAAAAAGACAAAAAGACAAAAGGGATAGTCTCCCTAGTGTGGTCGCCAATTTTGTTAATGGATAAGTCCATGAGTGCGGACACAAACCGACCTCCCTAGATCCACCTGGATCTAGAACAAAACAAGACAGAATACTACTCTTTCCCTAGATCTAGACTATTGAATGAACTAAGAGAAATGGATAGTGGACATACCTTATGAACGCTCTCCTAAAATCTCTGTTGTTCCTCGCTCCGCTTCGATGCTCTTGCGCCGTTCGATCATAATAGTACAAACCAACCGAAGTACAAGCAAATTAATATATTCAATACCTAGTCTATACATGTGATCAAGGAATCATGTAATAAGATGACATCATCATTATGGGAAAGGGACATATTCATGTATTTAATTAACTGAAAGTGAAACTTACAACCTGAGCCTTGATGTCGTAGGTCTCCTTTCAATAGCTCCTAGCTCTGACACACACACTTGCTCATGCATGAAGAAAATCAACCACATAAGATGACCTTGTTCTTGTCCTTTGTTGTTGTAGCATCAGTCCTCCATACAGTCTTGCACTAAATCTCCAATCAATCTCTTACTAGGTTGCTTCTAATCTTCCTTGTTAACCCTTTCCATGAGCAATCTCCTCAATATATAGGAGAAGATAGTTTAGTTACTTGGATAGAGAATGATCCCAAGATATCTGGAAAGTCAGTATTTTGCCAACCATTCGAAAGCCAACTCATCCTTCTAGAAGATTCTTTCTATAAGGATCGAGAACTCATCCATTTTCCTTCTTTAGAAACATGTCTGCACCCTGAATTTGAGTGCAGTGCGAGAAGTTCGCAGTCAAGCTGAAAGTAGCCTGCGGGAATTAAGGATTCTTGCAGGAGAGTATATATGCAGCCTGCGAACTATCTTTAAAGTAAGTTTTCTGGAAACTGACAAGTGCAACCTTTCTCATGAAAATGTTCTCAGTAAAGAGTTTGAGTTTCTATTATCATGACACTATCATGACATCATCCCGATGACCAAAAATGTGGATAACAACTGCTAAGAGGGGATGCGTAGAAAAAGAGAACACGATGGTGGTGGAAGGCACCTGGAAAGGTGGCATTAACTTCCACCGAGAATTAATACTGTATTTGGACTCCAATGGCCTGGAGAACCAAAAGCGGCTCACTGGCCCTGAATTAAATGACTCGCAAGATGGTAGGCGGATGGATTAATGAGGGATGAGGAGGTGAACCGCCTATCCATAGAGCCATTAGGCCTGACCAGCACGAGGGTAATCATGCCGCACACAACCTCGCAAGAGGGTAAGGCGTAAGGTAGAAGCGATGGGGGGGGCAGATGCGAGGGGAGAAATCTAGAAATACACAGAGTGAGTGATAGCAGAGAGGAAGGATTGCAACCTTTGCTCTTGGTCACTAGCAAATGGGGACACAGTCTCACAGCATCGTGGTCTCATCTCGGGGGTGGCTAGTGGTAAATCTGTTGGGAGTCTCTAAGCCTATAGTTGGGTGGAAATAAGCACCCCTCTCAGCAGTTGCACTCATTTCTGGTGTTATTTATGATAAGTGTTTTACGTCTTACACCTTGAAATTCATATGTTGACGTATATGCTCATAGTCTGTGTAGTTTTATAAATGGTTTGAGTATAAGACTGTCTGTGTAGTGTTTTGATTATGAAATGGTTGTTGCATGCTTATAATGGAAGGGCCACGTATGGCTCATGTCTATAAATAGATTTATATGTATATGCACACATTGAATCAATTCATAATTCAAGTCGTTTCTCAAGAAACCTATACCCTTATCCATATCGGGTGATACCCTAGATAAATCTCCCCATAGAGACACCCTTTTGAGAATCTTAGAAGAGGTAGCACTTTGTGTGCAAGGACTCTGCAGAGGCACAGAAGTTGTAGAATCCCTTGAGGATTCAAAGAATAAGTATTGATCAACGAATGAGATCCTGTCAGGAGATCTATGGTCATTCATGACTGTTAAATCAAAGGAATAAATGAGGGTGTAAAATTCCTTAACCTCTTTTCCTCTATCTTCGCTAGTAGCGAAGAAATCGAGATCGTAGATTCCCCAAGGTCCATGAAAGAATCTGGACTGTGGATTCGTGTCCAGGTAGCTTAGGAACGGCGTAATGGAGAGACATGTTTGAGCCGTCATATCTTGGTCTAAACAATTGATAGCCATTGGATCTGTCGAGAATTACACGAGGTTTAAACCTCATGCGAAGAGTAGAAGAGCAAGAGTACTGAGAAGGAGATTGTATTGGGATATCAACATTCGAGAGCTCGGGGATCCGGAGGATGAGAGTCAGAGTACTCGACCTCAGAAATTGTGACAAGGTAAAATAGATCTGAGTCACCCGCCTGTAGGAGGACACGTATTGCGAGACCCTCCCTATCGCGGATTCGGACATCGGGAGTCAGAAGAGGAAGTCTCTTGACCTCGTGAATGGTGAAGTCATGAGAGGATCCTAGACTGTAGATCTCAGGGACCCATCGGAGCCCTATAAGCCGTCGATCTAATCCTTTACTTAGGCAGAAGAGTGAACTCGACTACGTCCCAAAAGTCCCGAAGACATCAGGACCATCCATGTTGGAGGACAGGTGGCAAAGATTTGTCTATTTCACGTATCGGGGATTTGTAAGTTTAAAGGTAGAAGACCTGACTCTCGGAGTCACGAAGTTCCAAATCGCGAGATCGCGATATGATTCGTGTTGTTGATCCAAGAGGAAGGATAGCTATGGGATCTGGCATCTCGATACATCGTGTGTCAGGGTTTGTGAGTTTGGAGGTTGAAAGGAGTCATTTATGACTTCACGAGTAGCAAAGTGCCAAGAGGCGAGCAGGAGAGAACATATGGAAAAACTTCAAGGCGGGGCCCGCATGACTAATGGGTGGAAACGCATCGCCTAGAGGTGGGAGTCAATGCTTCATTGACTTCTCGCGTCTCAGGGATTCGTGGGATAAGGGTGTGAGAGCTCAACCCTTGGACTTACGAAGTCACGAGTAGCGAGAACGTGAGAGGGAAAATTAAATATCGCTTCTCGAGGGTTTGTGAAGGGAAGGTGCCAAGATTTGACGCTACAACTCGCGAAGGGGAGAGTTGCGAGAAGTATGAAAGGAAGGTCAACCTTCACTGACTTTCAAGTCTCAGAGGATCGCATAAGGGAGGAACGAGAGTTCAACTGTTGAACTCATGAAGCAGCGAATAGTGAGAGGAGCTAGAGTTTAGCCTAGCTGGCGGTCATGCGTAGAGGATGCTGACAGAAGAAATCTATAACCATTTCATGATCTCGGGTATCGGCGATTGGTGAAGAAAATTCAAGGGTCTTCGACTCATGACTCCCGAGGTCGCGAGTTGTGAAAGGCACTTGCAATTAGGTGTGTATGTGGTCCTATCGAAATAGGGACTAAAGAAAGGGAGCTAGTGCTTTGTCGTTCAATGGGGGGGGTAGATCTAGACAAATAGAATCTGTGAACCCAGATCCACAACCAGGGTTTCATTCTGAAGCCCCCTCTCCATTTTATCTTTATGATTGGACTCACTTGTATTGCCAAGTCACGAAACACGAAAAGGTGCCTGGTTTGTTTAGCCTGTGGTCCTAACCCATGACCCCGGGGAAGCGAACAAGGAAGAACTAGCCTGTGCTAGGCCCCTGTAGGACTTCGGGGATTCTATCCCTTAAGGAAGAGAGAAAACTTTATTATGTTGTAGTGGGTGTGTGAGAGAAGGGATTGATGTTGGTCTCGGAGGGTTGTGGGAAGCTTGGTTTTGTGGTTGTTGATTGGCATTTATAGGTGCTTCTTGCTGTGGTTAGGGTTCAAGGGGGTTGTAAATTGTTGTTGTATAGGAGGTGGGAGTAAATCTTGCATCTATGGTGGGTTGAATCTAGGTATTAATTGGGAAATGTTTGCAGGATACTGTGGATATGTAGGGTAAGAGGGATTTCCATAAATAGGCCCCCTCTAACCTTGTTGCCAAGGTTTAGTTTGAGCTTGTTGAGGTGTCCATTGTGGATAGGTCATTGGGGAAGGACCCCATTGTTGTTGTTGATACTGTGTATTAGGGTCATAAAATGCATTGGGGTTTTGTTCTCTCCAAGGTCCTCTGGAAGGGTATGATTGTTGTTGTGGGACTCCTCCTCCCTTATAAATGGCTTGTAGTTCAAGCAAAGTTGGACACTCACATGTGGGGTGCTCTAGTGTACATAGACCATAGATTTCTATGACATTTAATGGACATTCTTTCTCACCATGCCTCTTTCGGCATCTAGGACAGAAGACTGCTAAAACAATCTCTTCTTCTTGTTTCTTTTTCAGTTTTAGGGTATCTAACTGGTTACTGATTCTTCTCAAGATGTTTGTTTTAAAGTTTTCTAATAAGTTTCTTAACTCAATTCTGGTGATAGTTCCTAAGATTTGTCTTGTATTTTAGCTAAAAGAATCTCTTGGTGCTTTGCCTGTTTTAGCTTGTTCTCTTGAGTATCTTCTACTATAATCTGCAATCTCTGCAAAAGGATTTTGGTGCACATCTATTGAACTTAACAAATTTAAAACTTCTATGCAGTCATCTCTAATAGCCTTCAAAAATACTGTTCTTACTACAGCTGGGTATGTGGTGAATAATTTTGATTTCTGGTAGTTGTATAAGAACCTTTCTAAGTAGTCTTCAGGGCTTTCATATTCCGTTTCCTGCATTTTAAAAATGTCATTTTTAGCATTATCCTTACAATAGTCTTGGTCTTTCTGTAAAAATGTGTCTTTCATCTAATCCCAAGAGAGGATTCTATTTTCTCCTAAGCTCATGAACCATCTTAAGGCTAAATCTTTCATTGTAGCAAGAACGAGATTAAGTTTTTAGGCATCATCTGAGTAGTTATAGCTTCTACATAATATGTCAAACTCGAATAAAAATAAATCTGGGTCTTCATTTGACATACCTCTGAAAGTGGGTAATGATGATAGTGGGATATTCTTCATGTTGATGTTTCTGGAAACATGAAAGATTGGAAACCCGAAGGTCTTAGTTTCAGTGGCTGCATTTCCTTCTTCTTCTTCCATTCCACTGATAGATGGTTCAGAAACTGAATTTTTTGTGTCTCCTAAATGTTCAGCAGATTCACGTTCTTCCTGCCCCAATGTTGATTCTTCTGTTTTAGGTTCTTCCTCTGGAGCCTTGCTGGCTCCCCTTGAACTTTCTCCTGGTGGAATTTTTCCTGCACCAGTGTCAGTTGGATTAGTAGGGGGGGTTTCTTTTGAATCTTTAGAGCTTACAAATATACCCTTATTATCTCTATATCTATGCATAAAATGGAAATTTGATTCTTAACTGAATTGAAATCCTAATTCTATCTAGAAGGTAAGAAGGCAACCTAGCTTCGGAGAACCCCACTCTAGTGTCCACGTGGCTCTTCACTCATGTCTTAAACATTTTATCCTCCTCCCTCAAGAAGCCTTTGAAATCATTCAAAAACTATGCAAATAATCTAAGCTTAAAATCACTTCCTATCGTTTGCAACTCCCCCGCAGCGACGCCAAAATGGTGTGCTACTTATATGTTTAGTATAATAAACTCATTAATTATCAATCTAGGATTCATAATCAACAAAGTTAAATGACACCAGTAAGAAAGGTAATTCTAATGTCATGAGTATAGAACTATTCTAGTTTAAGCATGCTAGAAATAAGACAAACTAGAAAATCAAAACACACTTTGGTTGTCTTTCATAGAGAGGCTATCTACTCCATTATGGCACATGCAAGTATGAGATGGAGTTATTTTGAAAGATCAACTCTTCTATTTGACCTAGAAAATTAACTATGCAATCACACTTATGAAAGTGAAATCACACATCAATCATCATGACATAGCATGGGTAGTTCAATAGTCAATATACTGAGTATGTTGTGGTTCACAATGTGTTGTTGTAAACTTCACTAGTTCTCCAAATATGCCTGACCACTGCTACCAACATTTATTTCCATGAAACAAAATCAACTTCATAAAAGAAGAAACAGAACGTATGCAAAACATAGTAAGTAAAGATCTCCAAACAATTGTATGATCGAAATCCTAGTCTAAACTATATTGCTATAATCTGAAAGAATTAAGATTCAGCTAATCTAACATCTATACTATTGAAATCAACTACTAACACTAATCTATAAGGATGCTGACCTTTGTTGGGTGGTGGGCCATTTCCACTTCAACGGGTCACTGGCTGGAGTCTACAGTAAGATTTCTTCCAATCCACACATTCCTCTTACTTAAATTTCAAAACATAGAATTAAACTATGCTAACAACTCAACTCACATTCATTCATAAATGATCAAGACCTAGAAATATTTGACATCCTTATATTAAAATTCAACTCAGAATGTGTTCTACAATATGTAACGCTGCTTCACATACTCTGTTATGCTAACTCTCTACTACCTCCACCATCCTTGCCATGACTATTTAAACAGTCTTAGTCGTGAAACACAAGGAGGTGAAATCTTTAGCAAATCAATCAATTGTCAAATTTATATATTCGGTTACATATTTTAATCTTCATCCTCATGACACGAAGTGTATGAGGATGAAGCAATAGACAAATACACTTATCATAACCTTGCTAGAGCTTTAATGATTCAGCAAACATCCAACAATTATCTTTAGTACGATCTATAGTTAAACTTGGTATATTTTGCTTCCTATATCAGTACCAGATCGTGACAGGTGAGATTCGGTAAATGGTACCATATCCAAATAGTGCACAAATGGTTGGTATCGGATCGTGATAGTCTGTGGTCTTTGGTACTGGATCATGACAGGTGAGATTCGGTACTGGATATGAATGGAAGGTGTGCTTGGTACCAGATTCAGACAGTGGCAATCTGGCACATAAGTACTGGATGGATGAGCTAGTATAGAAAGGATGGACTCATCTAGAGGTCAAAGGTTATACATGGAAAATTGAAACATTAGTACATGAAACATTTAATCTCCTAGCTCAATAAACCACAAAAATTCATGAATTAATTATACTTTACCTTATGACCTCATCAATGGCTAATGGTAGTGTTCTTTGTCATTTATCCAAGATTAGGTAAGACAAAAAGGTATATATGAGGAGTATAATAGGGTATTGGGGATGTCAATTTAGAGGCTCAACATTCCCCCATGCCAAAACCATTGCATGTCCTCATGCAACTGAAACAAACCCAAAATTTCTCAAAATTTGAGACTCCATTCTTTACTTTTGTGGATCAATGATGTTGATGGCTAAGGCTTCTGCTTTCAACTCCCTTTTTATGACCCTAATGTATTGTAAGAGTCTTAGTACCTTACTGAGCTTATTAAAAGTATCCTCATGTTCATCTTGAAGTTGTTGGTTGGTTTCTTTCAATTTCTCATTTTCCTTTTTGATATACCTGTCCAATAGTTGGTATTCCTTCACTTCTTGTTTGAGTTCCCGGTTTTGTTTTTGCAGCTCCCCAATCTTTTTCTTCATCTATTTTTTTGTTAAGGTCCTTGTTGACTCCATTGTTTCTGGCTGTATGTATTCTCTTTCCTCCACTTCCTCCCTCATCCCACATAAAGCAATAGTGATTTGTTCCTCGGTCAAACTAGGGATGTCATCCTGGACTGATAGGTCTTCAAAAGGGGAGGTAAGATCTATTGGATCTTCATGTGTATGAGGACTGACAACTGCTTTTCCATTTTTTTCCATGCTCCTTGTGGTTCTTTTACAAGGGGGTACTGGATCAGGGGTGCTCACAGGCTTCATTTTCTTCTTTTCTATTTGTGGAATGGTTACAGGGGATTGTTCTATAGACTGTTCAATTTTATTTTCTAAGATATTCTTCCCTTTTCTTACAGTTTTTGCCTGATGACCCTTCTCCTCAAGTGCTATTGTTGAAGTATCCTCTACTAATTTGGTTTTACCTTTTCATTCTTGACTTTTAAAAGTCTTATTGACTGTGGAAGAGGGCCCTTATTGTTTACTATCTTTTTCATTTTGGCTCATTGTTCTAGATGATGATGGAGTTGCCTTATCTTTCTTGCCCTTTTTCTTTTGAGGTTCCTTATCTTTCTCTGGAGCAAGTTGGGCTTCCTCTACAGGTTTGTTTTTTGTGGGAAGGTGTTGAGTGATGAGGATTTTCCAACTAATCCTTTTCTTCCTGATTTCATGTAAAACTAACATCTTAATTAGACCTTAATGGTAAATGCTAGTATTCTCAGTTTTGGATAGGTATTTGACACCACTTACCATCTTGTTCAGACTCATCCATAAAAAATATCGGAAATCAATTTCAGGGCCTCCTTCAAAGTGTAATAGAAGCCTAAGATGATATATGAAGGTAACATCATACCTGCCCTCACAAGTGAGGAATCGTTGAAGACTAGCAAGAATTGGATGATACTCTTCCTTGATATAGTTCCTAGGGATCCCCTTTTTCCAATCAGGGTGTTGATGGTCTTCTTTCAAAAATCGTTGGCACATTACCTTGTTGATTCCTACTCCTTTGAAATATTTGGTTCCTCTATTAGGTAATCCTGTGACCTCCCTTAAAGTTGCTTCATTGATTGTTAGATGCAGATTTCCTATATGCGCAATCTCTCCATCGTAACCCTGAATAAATTCCTGAGATACCTTCTCATGCCAGCCTGTGAATTTCTATAAAAATGGCATCCATCCTGATTTAGCATACTTCTCTATACACAGTTGGAACTCCTCGGTCTCTCTATAAATATGGAAGACCGGTTCATGTCTACTTCCAACCACCTTTATAAATTGTGAGAAAAAAAATGGGCTCTAGTGCAAGGATTTAGTTAGCTGATGAGGGTAAGGGTTTGGTACTGGAGATCGTAGGGAGCGGTAAGCTCGGACTTGGAGAAAGGTTGGTAAAAAAAAAATATATGGTGATGGCATCACTAATTCGAATGGTGAGTTTAAGTAAAGATGCCGCAAAGGGAAATTAAGACATGATGAGGCTCATCTGGATGGCTTCGCCACCCAGATAAGTCATTTCATTTCTGCCCATTTAGTGTAATGATGGGGATAGAACATTTGGGTGTCAAAGCATCATTGTTGTTTGGGATAGGTGATTGGACCTCTGAGCGGTGAATTTGATGTTGAATCATGGCTCATGACACAAGATATGTTCGTGATTTGCATAAGGATGAAGCACGTTCGTGGCCCATCATTACTAAACATGCTTCATATTCATACTTTTGATGTGATTTTTCCCTCAATAATTTTCGAGCACTTATTTGATGAGAGGATTGATTAAGGTTAGGCATATGGGTATGATGGATAGATGCATGGTTTTAACACTAAGGTCATAAGATCTAGTATACATTTTCATACCTATTGTAGTTTTATAAGCAAAGGAAAATAAATAATACCATGTTACTTTTGCTTTTACCATTGTATGATCAATACCCATAGCATATGCGACTGCCTTTTTATTTGAAGCTTGTAGATCATCAGAGTTCATCTTTTTAGGCTGGAGTTTTCTGGAAGCTTGGTACTGGAATTTTCTGTACTTCATGAAACTTCTTTATTCTGTTCTTATATTCTTTTTTGTTTGGTTCTGAAGGGTTTTAGGGTGATCATGTTGGTTTCTGAAGATGAGATGTGAGTCTGAAAAAGAGTTCTGAAGGAGCTCTTTGACCTTCCCCCATGCCAAGGATGTTGCATATCCTTATGCAAGAAGATTCAACACTCTGTATCATAATGGAGAAAAGATGATAAGAGAAAAGAAACCAAATCAAATTCCAGAAGTACATTTATCACCTAGCATATGATCAGATGCATAAATAAAATTGAAATTGCCTTTTTTTTGATGACTTATTAACTGGGCACATTTGTGGCCCATCAATACTAGACATGCTTCATATTCATACTTTTGATGTGATTTTTCCCTCAATCATTTTCCAGAACTTATGTGATGAGAGGATTGATTAAGTTTAGGCATATGGGTATGAGGGATAGGTGCATGGTTTTAACACTAAGGTCATAAGATCTAGTATTCATTTTCATACCTATTGTAGTTTTATAAGCAAATGAAAATAAATAATACCATGTTACCTTTGATTTTACCATTGTATGATCAATACCCATAGCATATGCAAATGCCTTTGTATTTGAATCTTGTAGATTTTCAGAGTTCATCTTTTTAGGCTGGATTTTTCTAGAAGCTTGGTATTGGAATTTCCTGTACTTCATGAAACTTCTTTAGTGTCGTGCTTATCTTATTTAGTGTGGCTTTGCAGGGTTGTAGGGTGATCATGTTGGTTTCTAAAGATGATTTGTGAGTCTGAAAAACAGTTCTAAAGGAGATCTTTGACCTTCCCCCATGCCAAGGATGTTGCATATCCTTATGTAAGAAGATTCAACACTCTGTATCATAATGGAGAAAAGATGATAAGAGAAAACAAACCAAATGAAATTCTAGAAGTACATTTATCACCTAGCATATGATCACATGCCTAAAAAAATTTGAAATTTGCTTTCTTTTGATGACTTATTAACAAGGGTAGCATTCTGCAGTGAAAACAGGGAGGTTTTTATATTTTTTCCAGAAGAACAGATCCAACCTAACTTGCTTCAGAGATTTACTATCATTAGATGTTATGGATAAATTTCACAGTATAAGTAGATTAGACTCCCTAGTTAGGGCTCCACTTTTAAGAAGTTTCATTCTTAGGTAATGTAGGCTTTAGATGTCAGACCGGTAAGGTTGAATTAGGTTAATTCTCAAATGGACATTTTCTTGTAATAATTATCTTTGTTTAGTAATCTGGAGTTGTATCTCATAAATGTTAGCAATGAGCTTTGCTTGTAGTGTTCATCTTTTAGATGACAAAAGTGGATTTTTTAATTAGATGAGTATAGATGAGACATTTCTCAACCAAAACCCACTACCAGCAAGCCTGTTCAGTACTCCGGTGAGGCAGTTGTGATAATTAGTGAGAAAAATCCCTTCCCCGGGTATAATGCCCCATTTCCAATAGGCTTGTTCAGTACCCTGATGGGTTTGCCTAGTCATACCACAAATCAGTACCCGCTGCCAGCAGACCTATTCAGTATCTCGGTGGGTTAGTCTCTTAAACCCTTTTTCCATTAGAGGCTTCTTGTCCATAGTCACCTACTTTGATTTTATTAAAGAGTTCTTTTGCATGATGATAGGGGAGGCTCATCTGAAAACCTTTTTACAAGATGGGATGGTGTTGGTTTGGAAGGTATATTCACTTATTTGGATGTCTTTAAAGATTTGTCTAAAGGAAAAATAAACTTATGTATTGCACATTAAATCCAGATGTATAATTTTGTCTAAGTGTGTCCATAAGAGAATGACCTAAAGTTGCCTTAGGGTACTGATACATCCTCTTCCATAAAAAATTTCCTAGTGTGCCCATGACAGAGAGTGTTCATATACTCATATGTTACTCTTTAGAAAAGATAATCCAATGAATACTATTGAAGTCTAGTTAGGGTGAGATAGTTACTTGTAGGCTAATATAGTTTTTATCCCTTTAATCATGTTGAAATACTAGATAAGGGCAACCTCTAGACTTTAAAGCAAATTAAGCATGGTTCTTTTAACAATCATATGTAAAGATTATGTCTTCTTTGTCAACCAAAAGAAATTGAAATACTTCCTTTTAGCTAGCAACAGAACCAAAAGAAATTAAAAATTATTCCTTTTAGCTAGTAACAAAACCAAAAGAAATTAAAGATACTTCTCTTTAGTCAGCAACAAAACCAAAAGAAATTATTGCTTCATATGAGCTTCCATTTGATGTTGCATTCGGCTTCTTGGTTCCAGCTTAAGTGGTTGTTGCATGGCTTCATACTTCATATTAATTGACATAATCTTTTGAAATATTTGTAGCATTCTTTGTCAATTAGGTGATGTGTCCTGATAGTATCGTATAGGACAGAGTTTTGGTACCGGACCAGCACAGGACTGCTGGTACCGGACAAGAGCAGGATTTCTGGTATCGGAGTATTGTTGATGCCTACAAACTAATGCTTAGCAAGTTCTTGAAGGATCAAATAAATTATAGAAATCTACTTACAAAGATGAAATGTGAAAGTAAAACAAAAGGAGGTAAGAATCCCTTGTTACCTTCAGCTTATTAAAAAAATACAATCCAAACCTATGTACAAAAGTTTTAAAAATAAACTAATCAATCAATGTGGATCAGTAGGAAGGTCTTCTTCCTTATTGATCACCTGCATATTTGAATTATGTAGTATACGAGTCAAAAATTCCTCTCTTGATAGGGGTTTGTTTTAAATTATCAACTGGTGACCATTCACAAGTAGTGGTGTTTATTGTTCGTCAATTGTCTTTATCCTGATTCAACCATTGTCATAGACAGTATCAATTTCATAGGGTCCCATCCAATGAGTAGTTAACTTACCTTTGAAGTTCTTGAATCTATTGTCATACAACAGGACCCAATCTCCTTGTTGAAAATTTTTCTTTTTGAGATACTTGTCATGCCATTATGTTCTCTGCTCTTGAATGAGGGTGTTTCTTTGAAGTGATTCCTGCCTTATTTTGTCCAACTCATTAAGATGCAAGAGTCTTTGTTTTTGGGCTTCATCCAAGTTCATGCCAACTTGTACTGCAGTTCTGAAGGTTTTGATCTGGAATTATATGGGGAGAAGTACCTACTTCCCATATACCAACTCGTAGGGTGTATATCCTATTGTATTCCTCTAGGTGATTCTATAAGCCCATAAGACTTCTACTAATATTTCAACCTGGTCCTTGTGGTGTAGTTGTACTGTTTTGGTAAGAATGGACTCAATAACTTTGTTGGTAGATTCTACTTATCCATTTGCCTGTGGATGGTAGGGTGTAGATTTCCTATGTTTAATTTGGTACTATTTTGTAATAGCTTTGATGAGATTAGAGGTAAATTGTGTTCCCTGATCAGTCACAATTTCTCAAGGTACACCAAATCTAGTAAAGGTGTCATTAAAAAGTAAATCTACCACTGATTGTTCACTTGCAGCTGACAAATCGTTTGCTGCAACCCACTTAGTCACATAGTCAGTACATACAAGTATGTACTTTTTCTTTTTAAATGAAGGTTTAATGGGTCCTACAAAATCTAATGCCCATTTCTCGAAAGGCTCAATGATTACTTGTGCTTGAAGTGGCATTTGGTCTTGTGTAGTAGGCTTACCCATTCGTTGGCATTCATCACAATTGGATACATAGGTTTTAGCATCTTTAAAATATGAGGCCAATAATAACCAGATTGCAAAAATTTATAAGTAGTCCTCTTGTTTTCGAAGTTTCCTCCACAAGGACCATCATGGCAAGCTTGCAAGATATCATGAATTTCATCTTCCCTTACACATCTCCTGATTACCAAATCTGGTCCTATTTTGTAGAGACAATCATCGTGCCACATATAGTTTGCACTTAGCTGGATTACTTTTAGTGAGCAACATTTTTGACTTTTCATTACTTAGGGAAAGTTTAATTTCCTTACACCTAATAAAGACTTTTTCTAAACTGGTCAAGGCTTCCTCAAAGTCTTTTCCATGGATTGTAAAGTCATCCATGTAGAATTCCACGCAATCATTGGTCAATTCAGAGAAAATGGCTAGGACAGCCCTTTGAAAAGTGGTTGGGGCATTGCAAAGTTTGAAAGGAAGGACCCTATAAGCATAGGTTCCTCATGGGTAGGTGAAAGTGGTCTTATCCTGGTCTTTAGATGCTATTTGTATTTGGTTATAACCACTAAACCCATCCAGGAACAAAAAATACTTCTTTCCGGTCAAGGTATCCAACACCTAATCAATAAATGGTAAGGGAAAATAATCACTATGGGTGGCTTTGTTCAACTCCCTGAAGTCTACTCATATTCGCCACTTACCATTTTTCTTGGGAACTGTGACAAGTAGAGACACCCATTGACTATCTGAAATGGGGTATATGAGATTGGCTTGAAGGAGTTTTTTCAATTCCTCTTTTACAATATCTTTAAGGGCAGGATTCATCCTTCGCTGAGGCTGTCTAATTGGTCTAATTTGTTCATTAGTGTAGATATGATGTGTGCATGTGTCAGGGTGAATGCCTTTCATGTCTGCATAATCACATGCAAAGGCATCAAATTGTCTTTAGAGCATTTCAATTACTTGTGCCTTTTGTTCTGGTTCCAAAGTAGAGTTGATATATAAAGGTTTTCCTGGGATAATCTCAACAAGTTCAGTGTTTCTTCCTTCTCTGAGGATAACCCACCGGTATACTAAACAGGTATGTTGGTAGCAGGTACTGGTTTGTGGTATGACTAGTAAAATCCTTCAGGGTACTGAACAGGCTTGTTGGCAATGAGGCATTCTTCCTGGGGAAGGGATGTCTCTCACTAATTATCAAAACTACCCCACCGAAGTACTGAACAGGCTTGTTGGCAGTGGGTTCTGGTTGAGAAATGTCTCATCTATACTTGTCTAATTGAAAAATCCACTTTTTTCATCTAAAAAATGAACACAACAAGCAAAGCTCATTGTTAACATTTATGAGATACAACTCTAGATTACTAAACAAAGATAATTATTACAGACAAATGTCCATTTTAGAATTATCCTAAGTCAACCTTACTGGTCTGACATCTAAAGCCTACATTACCCAAGAAGGAAAATTCTTAAAAGTGGAACCCTAACTAGGGAGTCTAATCTACTTATACTGTGAAATTTATCCATAACATATAATGATAGTAAATCTCTGAAGCAAGTTAGGTTGGATCTGTTCTTCTGGAAAAAATATAAAAACCTCCCTGTTTTCACTGCAGAATGCTACCCTTGTTAATAAGTCATCAAAAGAAAGCAAATTTCAAATTTTTTTAGGCATGTGATCATATGCTAGGTGATAAATGTACTTCTAGAATTTCATTTGGTTTGTTTTCTCTTATCATCTTTTCTCCATTATGATACAGAGTGTTGAATCTTCTTACATAAGGATATGCAACATCCTTGGCATGGGGGAAGGTCAAAGATCTCCTTTAGAACTGTTTTTCAGACTCACAAATCATCTTTAGAAACCAACATGATCACCCTACAACCCTGCAAAGCCACACTAAATAAGATAAGCACGACACTAAAGAAGTTTCATGAAGTACAGGAAATTCCAATACCAAGCTTCTAGAAAAATCCAGCCTAAAAAGATGAACTCTGAAAATCTACAAGATTCAAATACAAAGGCATTTGCATATGCTATGGGTATTGATCATACAATGGTAAAATCAAAGGTAACATGGTATTATTTATTTTCATTTGCTTATAAAACTACAATAGGTATGAAAATGAATACTAGATCTTATGACCTTAGTGCTAAAACCATGCACCTATCCCTCATACCCATATGCCTAAACTTAATCAATCCTCTCATCACATAAGTTCTGGAAAATGATTGAGGGAAAAATCACATCAAAAGTATGAATATGAAGCATGTCTAGTATTGATGGGCCACAAACGTGCTTCATCCTTAAGAAAACCATGAACTTATCTTGTGTCATGAACCATGATTCAACATCAAATTCACCGCTCAGAGGTCCAATCACCTATACCAAACAACAATTATGCTTTGACACCCAAACGTTCTGTCCCCATCATTACACTAAATAGGCAGAAATGAAATGACTTATATGGGTGGCGAGGCCATCCAGATGAGCCTCATCTTGTCTTAATTTTCCTTTGTGGCATCTTTATTTAAACTCACCATTCGAATTAGCGATTTCATCTCTTTTTCTGTACCAACATTTCTCTAGTTCTGATCTTACCTCTCCCTATGACCTCTAGTACCAAACCCTTACCCTCATTAGCTGACTAAATCCTTGCACTACAGCCTGATTTTTTTTCTCACAATTTATAAAGATGGTTGTACGTAGACATGAACTGGTCTTCCATATTTATAGAGAGACTGAGGAGTTCCAACTGTGTATAGAGAAGTATGATAGATCAGTATGGATGCCCATTTCGGAGAAATTCATAGGCTGGCATGAGAAGGTATCTCACGCATTTATTTAGGTTTACAATGGAGAGATTGCACATATAGGAAATCTACAACTAATAATCAATGAAACAACTTTAAGGGAGATCATAGGATTACCTAACAGAGGAGCCAAGTATTTCAAAGGGGTAGGAATCAACAAGGAAATGTTCCAATGATTTTTGGAAAAAGACCATCAACACCCTGATTGGAAAAAGGGGATCCCTAGGAACTATATCAAGGAAGAGTATCATCCAATGCTTGCTAGTCTTCAACGATTTCTCACTTGTGAGGGTAGGTATGTTGTAACCTTCATATATCATCTTAGTGTTATAACCCTGAATTGCACCTCACATGCTTACCTGGCATCATGGAAACTCATATCTCTTCCTTGCCAAAGCCATGCTGAATAAAGTCTTGAAAAACCTCTTAAATTAAGTAACCAGTGCCCTAACCCATTACTGGGCACGTTGGAACACTGGCAGGCCTTCTATTGAATGCGTTGGAATGCTGGCTGGCCCACTACAGCCTGCATTTACCTAACAAAGCACAAAAATAGGAAATTTGTTGACGAAACGAAAAGCTTTGGGTCAGTTAACTGGAACTCCCAGCCATGCATGGCCGAGAGTTCGTCCAAAACCCTAGCTCCTTCTAGACTATAAAAGAAGGGGTAGGGGTACTATTTGAAGGAGGAAAATCATAGCAAAGAAACTCTGCCCAATTGTCGAATCCATTTTGTCCCAACCCTTTAGCTTTTCCTCAAGCTTTAGGAGAATTCAAGCAAAGCAGTTGGAGGACAAAGAAGAGGAGGAGCCCAGGATCAGGATCAAGGAACGGTGGCCGATCTCTATTATCATTGTAAGTTGATTCATCTTGAGATTAATAAAGAACACTTTTCCCGTCCCAATGCATGAGTTTTATATGTTTTTATTCGATTTATGCTTAATCTCTAACCCTCTAGTAGAACAATAGCATGCATGCGTAGTGTTTTGCCTTGATTGCAGGATTGTCTTTGGAAGGAGCAGCAGAAGCAAGGGGATAAAGTGCAATGGAGGATCTACACCAAACGTCGATAAAAAGGTTAGTAGGTTCTTTCCATGTTTGCATGTGAAAAAGGGTTTTAGGTTTGGGGTAGAAGGTTAAAAGTAATTTCTTAAGGGTCATGATCTGCATGCAAGTTTAAGCCCTATCTTGTTAGTCCATAGGGTATAATTTCCCCACAACAGAATTCGCGACTCCATTGGGGACATTTACTCTTAGGGTTTCCAGATTTAGTTGAAGGTTTTTGGGTAGTCAAAAGAATTAGAATCTCTATTTCTTTGTTTGTTTGTTTTCTGTTAGGTCAGAGCTAGCAGGGAACCTGGTTCTTAATACCATCTTTTCCTTGACTTTTGCTTGACATTTATTAGTGGGACACACAGAGGTACACATGGTCTGCTGAAGGCCTGCATGCGTGTAACCCGCACCCTAACCTCCTGTAGCCCGCATTTGAACGCTTGTTGCAGAGGTTTCAATAGCGTGTAGGACTTAGAAAGCTTGAGAGGTAGTCTCCTCTTCCCTGTCAGAAGTTTATCTTCTCAGGGGGCTTTCTGGATCCTGTC
The DNA here is from genome assembly GCA_009831015.1 of Picea engelmannii. NCBI lineage: Eukaryota > Viridiplantae > Streptophyta > Pinopsida > Pinales > Pinaceae > Picea > Picea engelmannii. Next base: position 2,052,925 of record ML778521.1, read on the forward strand.
TAGGTCTTCCTGGTTCACTGTCTTGTTTTTAGTCTTCTTTATTGTGTTTGTTATCTTTTACATTCATTTTCCTTTTCTGTTAAAGTAGAAGAATCCAAGCCTTTAAGAGACCCTGGTTGTCAATACCAGTGGCCTTTTTCAGGTCTGGGCTGCCTTTGTTTCATTTTTTCCTAGTTTTTATACAGACCCGCGGCCTGTTCAAGTTTATCCCACAGGTACCCACGCGGTGTTATAGCTCAGCACGCGTTTGCACGTGTGTTGTTTCAGTGACAGTCACGGGCTTGATTGGTTGCTTTTCATCCTGGGTGGGGAATTCATCCCCTCCTGTGGTGAGAAGTGTTCCTCTCAGGGTTTTTAGTCTGGGGCTGCACAGTCAATAGGTTAGGACCTCTTCTCCTTAGCCGGTGTTTTTATTAGTTGATGTTTTGATAGATAAGACAAAAGAAAAAAAAAATTGTTTTATGGTTTTTAGACAAGTGTTAGAATCAGTGCTTTCTTGATTTCTTTTTCGCATCTTTTCTCTGACTCTTTTGCGATCTGCGCTTTAAGCCAGAGTTTTATTTTCGTTCTCTTGGTTTTGTGCTTGTCGGCATTTTCCCTTTGTTGTGTAATTTTGCAATTAAATAAAAAAGAAATTCTCTTGTTTCATTTTCTTCTTGGTTTGAAGATTGTGTTGTTGCATCAGTATCTAGGAAGAATTCTCTTTTCGTAAGTTTTTTGCATGAAATCTTAGAAAATTCCAAAAGAAAAAGAAGTCCTTGTTGAAAAGTTGTTGGTTTTGCATTTTTTGTAAAAGTTTTTGTTTCCAAGCATTTCTTGTTCATTTTTTCTTTGATTCTTTACACACCATCATTTTCACTTTCATACCTTATGACTTAAAAATCCCATTAAAAGCAACGCTAATTAAAATCAATTAGAATTTTTGTTTATAGGGTGCATACACTAGCTTAGGACTAGGGCCTTGGAATAGGTTGGTGAGTAAATTCTCCAAGGCCACTCAAACCAAACATTGGAGTCTGTCAATAGGGAGTGTAGAAGTCCAGTAGCGTGAAAGTTATCCGGGACCCCCCTCTAACACAGGGGCTAAACACGAGGTCGCGTAAGAAAAGGTAGCGGAGATAACCCCTCCAAAGCTGGACTGAGCGTAGTGGAGAACACATATCAAGGATTTGTTAAGGGATTCCGTCGTTTGCATTTTCCACGGGGCTTCGTGGGTCTCGAATCCATTCGAGGTCCTCAATTGTCTTCCGGACCATTTTCTCTCGATACCCTTGACAAGTTTCGGGCTTGATACCCTGCTCATTGTGGTCTACCCGACTATCGACTGTACCCGCCTGGTGACTGTTCGTGTACTGGAAAACTAGTTGCCAATATTTTCTAGGAAGATACACAGGTGACTGCGGGGGTATATCGCGGTACCTAGGACAAACATATAGCCATGCTTTGCAGAGTATACCCGGAGGGTGCTTCCATTTTCGAGTTGCACTTGCACCGGTAAGTTGCTCTAGTTTTGCTTGTTGTAACTGTTCTTCCAACTAGTTTAGTGTTTTCTTGATTTATCTTTTAGGGGATTTATTTTAGTGTGTGTTACTATTTGCACATGTAGAATACCTTAGCGTGTCGTGGATATTCTCACACAGTGGAGGATTCAGAGCTCCGCTGGTCATGAAGGCTTCTGGGCCTGCCGCCGGTAATACTGGAGCCACCCTCGCCACCATTGAGGCGAAAGCTAGACCAACGAGGGTCTTTCGAAGCAACCGGGTTTCAAACCATTGAGCCCGAACAACTCCCGGAGGAATCAACCGCCAATCTTGGCGTAGTTGAAACCCCATCCACTGATACTTGGCCGGACATTATTGTGCCAATTCAATTTTACGAATGCCTATCAGTGCCTAACCCAGTTATGGAACCAAACTCTGTTACTTCCTCTGGATATTCTTCCATTCCCATCATTGTTGCTACCACAGGAGAAGCTTCTCCTAACTTGCCTTTGTTAGTGGTCCAGGCCACCATGGTCTCGGCCGCAACTACGTCGCACAGTGGACCGACCCCATCTATCGCAGCGGCCACACCTCCTTACACACCTAGTGCAACAGGCCCTCCATTTTCATACAGTATGCCTAGTTCAGGTACTAGTCCTGCACTCACTTCCTCCACTTTACAGACTTTGGGTCTGGGGGCAGGGAGCTCTAACGCTCCTCTACAAGGTCAACTTGGGGACATTCCTATCCCTTTCAATGCTTTTCCTTACGCTGGAGGTCATATCTCTCCTTTGTCCCCTTCGCTTGGTGGATTGCATCAACAGTCCGCCGGACAGCCTGCACACACGAGTTCATTTAGAGCCAGGAGTCAAGGAACACCTGCGCAAACTTTTTCGGTAGGTTCATCACCATTTGTTTGGAACGGGACGTTTGGTAATAACACTTTCGCATCCACTTCTTTCCCATATGGGGGCACACCCATTTTTGGACAGTCTACTCCGGCACAGGGTACTAATCTTGCGCTGGGGGCACATATACCAGGACCCTGGAACACAGGACAAGGATCCATTCCTTCATCTGGAATGTCGTTCTAGGGTAATTCTTTCCACAGTCAATGGAACCCCGGACAGACTTCTATGCCTCTCCCCTTAGGACCGACATGGGGTAATCCTTCCCAAAGTCTGTCAAACATGATGAATGCCCAACATTCTATGTCCTTCATGGGGAATCAGCCAATGATGTCTCCTTAGATGCAAAACCCTTACGCTGGTCAGGGCCATGGTTTCTACCAGAACCCGGGCCATCAGCCAAACTTTTCCTAGCAACCTAGTGCCAGTCAAGCTCCAGGACCCTTTTATCCAGGCTATCAACAACAACCCAAACTACCATTCCCAGAAATGTTACACTTGCCCGATTTGACATGGTTGTTAAATGATCCTATCTATCACAATCTGTGTTGGCCTCCTATGCCGACGAAGTTGCCTTTGGACATCCCAAAGTTCAAGGCCAAGCCTAACGAAGATCCAGGTGATCACGTGACTACTTTCCACCTTTGGTGTTCATCTAACTCACTGAAAGATGACTTCATCCAGTTGCGATTGTTTCAATGCACTCTCATTGGGTGTGCCGCAAAATGGTACATAGAGCTTGACCGCTCACGATATTCTTCTTCCGGTGAACTGGTGATGGCCTTCCTTAACCATTTCCAGTTACATGTGAGATACAACGCTGGCACAGAGTTGCTAGCCAATTTCGAGCAGATGAAAGCGGACCATATCTCAGATCATATTCGAGAGTGGCGACACCAAAAGAGTCCTATCAAGGTACCCGTCCCACCAACATTCCTGCTTGAGTGGTTCCTTAAGTCTTTAGTTCTGCAGTTATCCAAAGACGTCGCGACTTCAGGGGTTTTCTCCGAGGAAGATGCCATCATGAGGGCTCAACAGTTTGAGCTTATCTATTCTCAGTCTGGTCTAGTGTACAACATCCTACCAAATGCACCACGATCGATTCTTGATAAAACCAGACAGAGAGCCAGACCACATGCTGACGGTATCGTTGGTTCGGCACAAACTAAGCCCGCTGAGCAATTGACAAAGCAACTGTAGCAGTTATCTATACAACACTCAACGGCCAGCCAGACTACTGCTTTGGCTGCTCCTCCTACCCAAACGTCAGAAGTACACTCCATACAGACGATTAACCCAAAGGCCACCTAGCAGCCTGAAGGGAAGAAAAAACAACACAAGAAGGGTAAGGGGGATAAGAAACCCATTGATAATGTTGGTGAGGATACCATGGAAAAGAGGAAGGTGAGGTATCCATGCAACTTGTGTGTGGAAGACCACCCGACCCATCTATTCCCTCAACTTGCGAAGGCCCAGAAGTTTGTCACACAACAACAACAATCCATGTTGACTAATCCCTTTCAACATGGGCAACATTTAACTCAAGCCTCTACAAGTGTCGAGGGGGGAAGCCAAGAAAATTTCCCTCCCCCAAACAATTCCTCTTCCGCGAACGTATATATGGTTAAAAGTGATGCTTTAATAATGACTAGAGTGCACGACTATAGCAAACCAAGCGCCTCTGAGAAGGGCAAAGAAGTCGAGATCCCATCTCTTCCTCTACAGATCGAGAAGATGTTGGGTGAAACAATGACATGCATTCCCAAGGGTGCATTTAAGAGAGATTCTCACAATCCAAATGCAAAGGGCCGCCCAGAACTACTCTGTGGTGGAAGATTTATCCCAAACCCCTTGTGCTATGTCTGCTTTGGAGGTCCTCCAAAGTTGCCCTTCTCAGAGAAAATCCTTGTTGATTGCTTTAGTCTCTACAGAGACTTGTAATCCAGGCACCATCATGTTAGATACGACTGACTTGAAACCTCGTCTGCCTTACCATGTCGCGTTTCAGATAGTAGTGGCTCATCCCACGAAAACTTTTACACGACATATCTTCCGCACGGTGGTTGACGAGGGCGCTTCGACTTGCGTTATGTCGTTAGCATGATGGAAAGCCATTGTTCAGCCTAAGTTGTCTCCATCACCTAGTCTCCTCACTGCATTTGACAATCGTTCTTTCTGACCACATGGCATCATTCCTTCTTTCCCTGTGCAGTTAGGGGGAAAGACTGTGTGCGTCGAAGTAGAGGTAGTTGATGCCCCCATCGACTACAATCTCTTGTTAGGTCGTAGTTGGATCTATGCTATGCAAGAGGTGGTCACTACAGTTTTCTGAGTCTTAATGTTTCCACATGAAGGCTGGATAGTGACCCTTGATCAGTTGTCCTTCTCTCGATCTGACCTAGCCTTGGGGGCATCCATGGTTCCCATGATAGATAATCCTCAAGCCAGTGTCATCAACATAGGAGTTGGTTTGTGCCCATCTTTGATGGGTACTTTCGATTACCCACCTCCTCATGGCGATGTCAAGTTTATATCGAACCACCACAAGGCGAAGATTTTCCATGTTTCGTCGTTCTGCATGACTTACTTTGAGGATCCATGGATTCTGCCTTCCCCATCAGCCACAATGGATGAGACAGGGCACTCCGGCATGTCCATGCCCTTGTCGACTATTGAAGTAGCATACTCTTTAGTCCAGCAAGCTTTAGCTACTCCTGATCTGACTCCCGCACAAGATTTGGATCCACTTCTAGAGCCTATCTGGGCTCAGGGTTCTCTTGCTACTACTGATTCATTAGACTTAGTCTTGCCTTCTGACGAAGCTATAATCGAAGCAATGACTAGTTCGGACAAACCTTGGGAATATCTTCATCACAGATCCTATTTCCTCCCAGTGTTAAGCTGAATTGAAGCCGGAGAATTCACCATCACCATGACGGGCGATCATCCATGTCCCATTAACCTCTTAGCTACACAGGAAATTTACGCTGAGGGAAATATGGCGACTATCACTGCAACCATACCTATCAACATCTCCCGAACTCCTGGTGTCATTGAGAATGTCTTCATTGGAGCGGATTGCTCCGCCGAAGAGATTCAGATTTACACGGATCTTTTCAAAAAATTCCACGACGTTTTTGCCTGGTCTTATGAGGAAATGCCAGGCATCGATCCGAAAATAGTTGAACATGAGGTAACTACGTATCATGATGCTAAGCCTATTTGACAGAAACTTCATCCAGTTAATCCTAGGAAAGCAGTAGCCATCAAAGCCGAGGTTGAGAAATTACTTAAGGCAGGGTTCATATACCTTATTCACTTGACTCAATGGGTGTCAAATCTCGTGCCAGTCGATAAAAAACAAGGCACGATTCGTGTTTGTACTGATTTCCGTGATTTGAACAAGGCATGTCCAAAAGATAATTATCCAACCCCATTTATTGATCAGATCATTGATGAGTGCGCTGGTTGTGAAGCCTTTTCATTCATGGATGGTTTTTTGGGCTATAACCAAATCCAAATCAAACCCGAGGACCAACAAAAAATGGCATTCATTTGTTCGTGGGGTACATTTGCTTATCGTAAGATGCCTTTTGGCCTAAAAAATGCTAGAGCCACTTTCCAGCGGGCCATTTCTTTTGTATTTCATGACCTCAAACATATAGTCGAGGCCTATCTAGATGATTTAGCATCACACTCTCGCAAGCAAAAGGATCATCCTATGCACCTTCGACTAATCTTCGAACGATGTCGCTACTTCAGGATTCACTTGAATCCCAACAAGTGAATCTTTTGTGTCACGTCAGGACGTTTTTTAGGTTTCATCGTTTCAACAACAGGGATCATGGTGGATCCTCTCAAGGTGGAGCCAATAGTCCAGTTGCCCCCCCCACGCACAATCTTACAACTTCAGAGTCTTCAAGGCAAGGCGAACTTCTTACGACGCTTCATTGCAAACTATGCTGAAATCACCAAGGGATTCATGCATTTACTGAAGAAAGATGTTCCCTTTTTCTGGGATGAAGTAGCGCAACGCTCTTTCGATGCATTGAAACACACCCTTACAACCGCACCTCTGCTACGACCACCGAATTATAACAAGGATTTCCTGTTATATCTGCCTGCTGCAGAATCAACCATAGGCATGGTTCTAGTTCAAGAAGATGATTCATTTTCTGAATAAGTGATCTATTACCTGAGCCGAGGCCTCGTAGGATCGAAACTTAATTATACCCATCTCGAAAAACTTGCATTGGCAGCAATTCATGTTGTTCAACAATTCCGTCACTATGTTCTGTTTCACAAGACCACCGTCGTAGCTGTCATGAATCCATTTCAGTACATGTTGACATGACGAGTTATCGGTGGAAAAATTAGTAGATGGATGGTCATCCTTCAAGAATTTGACTTAGACTTCGTTTCAGCAAAGTCCAAGAAGTCATTGGTCTTCGCAGAACTTATTTCGGAACTTCCGGTTGAGTCAGGTGACGTTGTGCCTGAGGAATCGCCTATCCGGGGGGATATGTTTTTTATTGAATCGTCCGACCCCTGGTACGGAGATATACTGATCTATCTCTAGACTTTGAAGTGCCCCACCTCTGCTTCTCGTGATGAGCGTCGACGGATATGCCATTAGGCTAAGAACTATCTCATACTCAATGATATGTTGTATTAGAGAGGTGTAGACTGTATCTTGCGTCGATGTCTCACTCATGAGGAGGTCGTCATAGTGCTCAACGATTGTCATACAAGAGCTTGTGGTGGTCATTTATCTAGGTTGGCAACAACCCAAAATATTTTACGAGCAGGTTACTTCTGGCCCACACTTATTAAAGATTGTATCGAGTCGGTCAAGAAGTGCCATCCGTGCCAAATCTTCTCACGGAAGATGAGGGCACATCCAGCTCCCATGTTTCCTGTTATCACCATCAGTCCCTTCACTAAGTGGGGGATTGATTACACTACTTTCAACCCCCCATCAGCCAGGGGGCACCGCTATATCATTGTGGCTGTCGACTACTTCACTAAGTGGGTTGAAGTTATGCCGACGTTCAAAGATGATGGAGAGACTGCAGCTCTCTTCTTATTTAACCAGATTATAGCATGATTCGGTGTCCTGAGAGAGATTGTCACTGACCATGGCAGTCACTTTCAGAACCAAATGATGTCTGAGTTAACTTCAAAGCTTGGGTTATGGCAAGAACATTCCTCTCCTTACTATCCCCAAGCCAATGGGCAGGTGGAAGATGTTAACAAAACTCTTAAGACAATGCTATAGCGAACCATCAACTCAGCCAAATCCAACTGGAATTTGATGTTATACTCGGCATTATGGACTTACCAAACATCAGTTAAGACTGCAACCGGTTTCTCACCTTTCCAACTCGTTTACGGGTTGGAGGCAGTCTTGCCCATCGAATGTCAAATTCCATCTCTGAAATTGGCAGTACAGTTATTGCCAGACACTTCTCCACTTGAAGAACGGT
>ML778521.1:2074198-2109674 GCA_009831015.1 Picea engelmannii
ACCGTTCCACGATCCTGATCCTAGGCTCTTCCTCTTCTTTTTGTCCTTCAACTGCTGCTGCATGAATTTCTCCTAAAGCTTGAGGCAAGGCTAAAGGGTTGGGACAAAACTGGCTTGGCAATTTGGCAGAGTTTCTTTGCTATCATTTTTCTCCTTGAATAGTACCTCTACCCCTCCTTTTATAGGCTAAAAGGAGCTAGGGTTTTTGGTGAACTCTCGGCCATGCATGGCTTGGAGTTCTAGTTAACTGACAAAAAGCCTCGTGTCCCGGCGGAAACTTTCCTGATTTTTTTCTTTGTTAGGTACCCACGAGCTATTTTGGGCTAGCCCGCGGATGCCTGCGTGCAGTAAAAGGACACCAAGCGATTACCCGCGCCCAGTGAGAAGTTAGGGCGCGGGTTGCTTGTTTTAGAAGGTTTTTTGAGGATTTGTTCAGCATGGCTTTGGCTAGGAAGAGGCATGAGTTGGCCTGATGCCGGGTAAACCTGTATGGTGCATTTTAGGGTTATAACACTCTCCTACTGGGAGGTTCCCTACTACTGCTGCTCCCTTGGCGGCGGCAACTGCGGCCTCTGGCCGTGGGTGACGCCTGTTTCGTGCATAATCGACAGGTCGCACGGGTCCCACATCTGCACGCAACACAATGTTCACCCATAAAAAACTTTGTTATACAAAAACATGATACATATATCAAAAAGATATAAAAATTACATATGCACACAAAAAAACTAGATAGGTGGAGACTTACCCATCTCCCCTCGCTCCTCACCAGGAGGCATTGGTATCGCTGGATCTCTGGAAAAATCGATCCCTGCATATGGGTAATCCTTAATCACTGGGATCTGTCGTGACAACCAGGAAAAAAAGTCGTCATTGAAGGCCTATATGGTCCTTCCACCACCCTGTCACGGCAGCAACGCTGCCCATATGTACACTGCGGGGAAATTAGACAGATGTCCTCGTACCATCAACCGAGGATTGAAACATGGAACTCTCTTGAAGAAAAACAAACATAGGATGGTCCCAAACCCGAAGTTCCTATGCGTTCGTTGTCTACAAGTTGTCAACTGACCTGTCATGCTTGCTATTAATGTGGTACTCCAGTCAAAAATTTGTGCATTCATGCACTGAATTGCACAGTTCATCTGTGCGCGCAAAGCCTGATGCACGACCGCAAAGCCGGTAATCCGCCCGATGAGTGATAAAATGGTCTAGAGGGTGAGGCTGGTAATCCTACTCATGGGCACCGAGGAATATCTTTGATCGGTCCCAGCCTCATAGTACTCCTCTATCAATTACGAGACTTTGCTCGGCCCCGCAAGAAACGTATGAAGGTTGACAGGTTACCCTCTCCTTGAGAGGCCCATCAAAAAGTAGATATCCTCGATAGTGGGCACCAAGGATTGCCCCTCTATCATGAAGGCCTCTGCATATGGGTGCAAATAATCAACCAAGGCATTCAGTAGCATGGGTTGAGCATGCATAAATGGACATAGGAAAAACTTTACCAAGCCACACTGCGTCAGCACGACCATAACATTCAGATCTATAGCCACTGCCTCATTGGTGGCCTTGTGCTCCCTCTCTCTCCACTGGACATACATCCTGCCAAAAACACAAAGCAAAAAGGGGGAGTTAAGTCTTCATTCAATCAAATTTCCATCACGCGGGGGGAACCCGCGGGCTGTCGAGGTAACAATCGCAAATACCCACGCACAGTTTTGGCTCTGTGTGTGGGTACCCGCGGGCTACCTCTGGACAGCCCGTGTTTTTCTAGGGCCGACCTCTTAGAGGTCGACAGCCACCCCCAAAACCAACTTAAATGCTATAAATTAAGTATTGAATTGCAATATTAGGGAGTTTGTACTTACTTGGTCCAAGCAGAAGTCCGTTTCGTCCACTGTAGCTCCCGGAATCACGATCTTTGGCAAAGGGGGTCTTTTGGCTCCAGAGTCAATTTCCAAATCAGCAATGGTGATAATGAGCTGCCAACTTCTATTTATAAATTTTTTGGCCTCTTTTTGTCACTTTTTTGGGACCCTTTATCAGTTTCTTTATACCAAAAACCATTTTGAGTGGTTTAGGAGTTATATGGGAGGGATTTGATCAGGTATTGGGACATTTTTCATTGAGTTTGAGAAAATAAAAAAATATATATATAGACGGTCCATAAAAAAAAATTCCAAAATCAACTTGAGCATATAGGGTAGGATTTCATCCCCACTATTGCATCTCGTTGCCTTTTGTTCTTATGATATAGGATCGATCCCATCCGGTTGTGACATGGAACTGTCATATCTTCTCTAGAAGTATCACAACTTGGTGGTAGAGCTTGCTAAAACATGGATGCCCTAGGTAGTTCCTGGTTGCATTATGGTGTCCATGTCGTTTCTAACAACACTGTAGGCTTGGGAGTCCGTATAGTCTTTCCGGAATGCGAGTTTGAGCCTCATTTGCATGGGTCTTTTTCACTCTTTGTCTTATCCTCCGGACATAACGGGTCTCCTTTTAAGCCCTTTTCAGACCCTATAAACATGAAAAGATTGTCGAGCAATATTGTGACCTTTCACGCTCGTTAAATTGAAATTTGAAGTCACGTCTGTCCAGCGGTAGTTTACCTCTTTTTTGGTCCGGACGGTCAACTGTACGAACAAAGGAATACTCTATCGAATTCCAATTCTTTAGAAGAGCATCCTCAGGTATAATTTTATTCCTTTTTCGGGCCTGAGGGACTAAATTTACGAAAAAGAAAACCCCCCGGAGTCCATAGTTAAGCTCTTTTCAGACTCCCTAAAATTGAAAAGATTGTCGAGTGACCTTATTCTTTCACACTCGTTAAAATGTCCAGAAGAACATTCCTGACGGAGTCCATAGTTAAGCTTTTTTCAGACTCCTTAAAAGTGAAAAAATGGCCAAGTGATCTTGTCCTTTTCACACTCGTTAAAATGGTTTTGAATTGACATCTAATCGGTGCTAGTTTACCCCTTTTTCGAACCAACTAGACTATTGATGAAAAAGGTATCCCAATGGAGTTTCCTTTTATGCTTTTTCAGACTCTCTAAACATGAAAAATCACCGAGATTCCCTTCTCTGGGCTCGTTAAACTTACATTGAAGGACGTTACCATTGTGTGTTCTATCAACCGCATTTGAATCCTTTACCCATCAGCCTCGTAATAATTTGCTTTTGCATCTTAACACCTTTGGCCATAGGAGGATTTTTTCCGAGTATCATTTCCTTAGAACATTAGTCTTGTCCTTGTGCCTTGAGATTGTATGTTTTCTATACTCGTTCCTCCACTGTAACGTAATATTCCTTTATTATTTTCAAAATAATCAAAAAGAACAAAAAAAAATCAAATATACCCCAAAAAGAGGATGGGAAAAGTATTTTCTTTATTGGCAGCATCATGAGTCACCCTTAGATAAAGCACATATGTCTGTTTGATTCATCAGACTTTGGGATGTAGTACAACCTTAGGAATCTTTGCTCGCTATATTGAGGTGTGTCCTCCACCGTTTGGTTACTCTTCCAAACATATGGAGAGTTTTCATTACCTCCTGCTTCGTAGACTTATGATTAACAGATATGTTGCCTGAGTCTTATCACTTGTCATGCCATTGTCCAAGGGAAGTTTGTCACTTATCATGAGTCGTCCCCTCTGCAATATGTCTCTTGTCCGCATACCCGGCCATCCTGAACGTCCAATCAAGTCTTTGTTTGAAATCACTGAAGCCTTTAGTCCGATCATCAATATTATCAAGTCCACAATCGAAGAGTCGTCGAAGACCTCTGGGTAGTGCAGTCGTACACTCATATTACACTTCTACCCGAGTTTAGAATATTTTGAAGTTGTTGCTCGAGCTCTGAAGTATATCCATTAGGCTGAATCAGCTTATATGTATATCTTTCTGGTTTCAAGATGTAGCTCCACTATGTATTATTCACGGCTACTCTTCATAGTTATTTGACATGGATATATAGTGTATTTGATTGGTAGCCATGGTTCTTTTCTATTCCGAGCATGGGTATGCCTGCCTCGGTGAGACATTTGATATTTTTTGCAGACGACACCTCCTAATTCCTCATTCCCGGGCTCACTCATTCAGCATATTAGTACAAATTGGTAAAGAATTGGTAATGTATTTCGGCCATCAGATGATCGTCTGACCTCACACATTAGGGGGCATATGTTATAACCCTAAATTGCACCTCACATGCTTACCTGGCATCAGACCAACTCATATCTCTTCCTTGCCAAAGCCATGCTGAATAAACTCTTGAAAAACCTCTTAAATTAAGTAACCCGCACCCTAACACATTACTAGGCATGTTGGAATGCTGGTAGGCCTTCTACTGAACGCGTTGGAACACTGGTTGGCCCACTACATCCCATGTTTACCTAACAAAGCATAAAAACAAGAAATTTTCCGACGGAATGAAAAGCTTTGGGTCAGTTAACTGGAACTCCCAGCCATGCATGGCCGAGAGTTCGTTCAAAACCCTAGCTCCTTCTAGCCTATAAAAGAAGGGGTAGGGGTACTATTTGAAGGAGGAAAATCATAGCAAAGAAACTCTGCCCAACTGCCAAATCCATTTTGTCCCAACCCTTTAGCCTTTCCTCAAGCTTTAGGAGAATTCAAGCAAAGAAGTTGGAGGACAAAGAAGAGGAGGAGCCCAGGATCAGGATCAAGGAACGGTGGTCGATCTCTATTATCATTGTAAGTTGATTCATCTTGATATTAATAAAGAATACTTTTCTCGTCCCAATGCACGAGTTTTGTATGTTTTTATTCGATTTATGCTTAATCTCTAACCCTCTAGTAGAACAATAGCATACATGCGTAGTGTTTTGTCTTGATTGCAGGATTGTCTTTGGAAGGAGCAGCAGAAGCAAGGGGATAAAGCGCAACGAAGGATCTACACCAAATGTCGATAAAAAGGTTAGGAGGTTCTTTCCATGTTTGCATGTGAAAAAGGGTTTTAGGTTTGGGGTAGAAGGTTAAAAGTAATTTCTTAAGGGTCATGATCTGCATGCAATTTTAAGCCCTAGCTTGTTAGTCCGTAGGGTATAATTTCCCCACAACACTTAGGCTTCTATTACACTTTGAAGGAGGCCCTAAAATTGATTTCCCATATTTTTTATGGATGATTCTGAACAACATGGTAAGGGGTGTCAAATCCCTATCCAAAACTGAGAAGATTATCATTTACCATCAAGGTCTTATTAAGATGTTAGTTTTACATGAAATCAGGAAGCAAAGGATTAGTTGGAAAATCCTCATCACTAAACACCTTCCCACAGAAAAAAAAAAAAAAAAAAACCTATAAAGGAAGCCCAACTTTCTCCAGAGAAAGATAAGGAACCTCAAAAGAAAAAGGGCAAGAAAGATAAGAAAACTCCATCATCATCCAGAATAGTGAGCCAAAATGAAAAATCTAGTAAAGAAGCAGGGCCCTCTTCCACAGTCAATAAGACTTTTAAAATTCAAGAATCAAAAGGTAAAACCAAATTAGTAGAGGAGACTTCAATGGTATCAATTTAGGAGAAGGGTCATAAGACAAAACCTGTAATAAAAGGGAAGAATAGATGAGAAAATAAAAGTGAACAATCTATAGAACAATCCCCTGTAACCATTCCACAAATAGAAAGAAGAAAAGGAAGCCTGTGAGCACCCCTAATCCAATACCCCGTTGTAAAAGAACCACAAGGAGCATGGAAAAGAAAGGAAAAGTAGTTGTCAGTCCTCATACACATGAAGATCCAATAGATCTTACCTCCCCTTCTGAAGACCTATCAGTCCAGGATGACATCCCTAGTTTGACTGAGGAACAAGTCACTATTACTTTATGTGGGATGAGGGAGGAAGTGGAGGAAATAGAATACATCCAACCAGAAACAATGGAGTCAACAAGGACCTTAACAAAAGAATAGATGAAAAAAAATATTGGAGAGCTACAAAAACAAAACCAAGAACTCAAACAAGAAGTGAAGGAATACCAACTATTGGACAGGTATATCAGAAAGGAAAATGAGCAATTGAAAGCAACTAGCCAACAACTTCAAGATGACCATGAGGAGACTTCTAATAAGCTCAAGAAGGTACTAAGACTCTTACAACACATTAGGGTCATAAAAAGGGAGTTGAATGTAGAAGCCTTAGCCATCAACATCATTGATCCACAGAAGTAAAGAATGGAGTCTCAAATTGACATCCCCACTACCCTATTATACTCCTCATCTATACATTTTTGGCTTATTTAAGCTTGGATAAATGACAAAGAACACTACCATTAGCCATTGATAAGGTCATAAGGTAAAGTATAATTAACTCATGCATTTTTGTGGTTTATTGAGCTAGGAGACTAAATGTTTCATGTACTAATGTTTCAATTTTCCATGTATAACATTTGACCTCTAGATGAGTCCAGCCTTTCTGTACCATCTCAACCATCTGATACTTATGCGCTGGATTTCCACTGTCTAAATCCGGTACCAGGCGCACCTTCCAGTTATATCTGGTACCGAATCTCACCTGTCGTGATCTAGTACCAACCATTTGTGCACTGTTCAGATCTGGTACCATTTATCGAATATCACCTGTCATGATCCGATACAGATATAGGAAGCAAAATATACCAAGTTTAGCTCCAGATCGTACTAAAGATAATTGTTGGATGTTTGCTGAATCATTAAAGCTCTAGAAAGGTTATGATAAGATTTCTATTCTATTGCTTCATCCTCATACACTTCGTGTCATGAGGATGAAGCTTAAAATATGTAACCGAATATATAAATTTGACAATTGATTGATTTGCTAAAGATTTCACCTCCTTTTGTTTCACGACTAAGACTGTTTAAATAGTCATGGAAAGGATGGTGGAGGTAGTAGAGAGTTAGCATAACATAGTATGTGAAGCAGCGATACATATTGTAGAACACATTCTGAGTTGAAGTTTAATAGAAGGATGTCAATTATTTCCAGGTCTTGATCATTTATGAATGAATGTGAGTTGAGTTGTTAGCATAGTTTAATTCTATGTTTTGAAATTTAAGTAAGAGGAATGTGTGGATTGGAAGAAAGCTTACTGTAGACTCTAGTCACTGACCTGTTGAAGAGGCAAGGGCCCACCACCCAACAAAGGTCAGCATTCTTATAGATTAGTGTTAGTAGTTGATTTCAATAGTATAGATGTTAGATTAGCTGAAACTTAATTCTTTCAAATGATAGCAGTGTAGTTTAGACTAGGATTTCGATCATACGATTGTTTGGAGATATTTACTTACTTTG
Organism: Picea engelmannii; assembly: GCA_009831015.1. Taxonomy (NCBI): domain Eukaryota; kingdom Viridiplantae; phylum Streptophyta; class Pinopsida; order Pinales; family Pinaceae; genus Picea; species Picea engelmannii. The sequence continues at coordinate 2,081,491 of ML778521.1, forward strand.
TTTTGCATACGTTGTTTTTCTTCTTTTATGAAATTGATTTTGTTTCATGGACATAAATGTTCGCGACAATATTCAAACATATTTGGAGGAGAACTAGTGAAGTTTACAACAACACATTGTGAACCACAACATACTCAGTATATTGACTATTGAACTACCCATGCTATGTCTTGATGATTGATGTGTGATTTCCCTTTCAGAAGTGTGATTGCTTAGTTAATTTTCTGGGCCAGTTAGAAAAGTTTATCTGTCAAAAGAACTCCATCTCATACTTGCATGTGCCATAATGGAGTAGATAACCTCTCTGTGAAAGACAACCAAAGTGTGTTTTGATTTACTAGTTTGTCTTATTTCCAGCATGCTTAATCTAGAATAGTTCTATACTCATGACATTAGAATTACCTTTTTTATTGGTGTCTTGTAACTCTGTTGATTATGAATCCTGGATTGATAATTAATGAGTTCATTATACTACACATATAAGTAGCACACCATTTTGGCACCGCTACCGGGGAGTTGCAAACGATAGGAAGTTATTTTTAGCTTAGATTATTTGCATAGTTTTTGAATGATTTCAAAGGCTGCTTGAGGGAGGAGGATAAAATGTTTAATACATGAGTGAAGAGCCACACGACCACTAGAGTGGGGTTCTCCGAAGCTAGGTTGCCTCCTTACCTTCTAAATAGAATTAGGATTTCAATTTAGTTAAGAATCAAATTTCCATTTTATGCATAGATATAGAGATAATAAGGGTAGATTCGTAAGCTCTAAAGATTCAAAAACAACCCCCCCCCCCCACTAATCCAACTGACACTGGTGTAGAAAAAATTCCACCAGGATAAAGTTCAAGGGGAGCCAGCAAGGCTCCAGAGGAAGAACCTAAAATGAAAGAATCAACATTGGGGTGGGCAGAACGTGAATCTGCTGAACATTCGGGAGACACACAAAATCTAGTTTCTAAACCATCTATCAGTGGAATGGAAGAAGAAGAAGGAAATGCAGCCACTGAAATTGAGACCTTCAGGTTTCCAATCTTGGATATTTCTAGAAACATCAGCATGAAGAATATCCCACTATCATCGTTACACACTTTTATAGGTATGTCAATTGAAGACCCAGATTTATTTTTATTAGAGTTTCACATATTATGTAGAAGCTATAACTACTCAGACGATGCCCACAAACTTAAGATCTTTCTTGCTACAATGAAAGATTCAGCCTTAATATGGTTCATGAGCTTAGGAGAAAATACAATCCTCTCTTGGGATCAGATGAAAGACACATTTTTATGGAAATACCAAGACTATTGTAAGGATAATGCTAAAAATGACATTTCTAAAATGCAGCAAACAGAATATGAAAGCCATGAAGAATACTTAGAAAGGTTCTTATACAACTACCAAAAATCAAAATTATTCACCACAGACCTAGCTGCAGTAAGAATAGTATTTTTGAAGGGTATTAGAGATGACTGCATAGAAGTTTTAAATTTGTTAAGTTCAGGAGATGTGCACCAAAAGCCTTTTGAAAATATTGCAGATTACTATAGAAGATACTGACACAGACGCGCTCTCCTAGCACGTTCGTTCACAGGATATTTCCTCCTACCTCGGCCCAAAGAAATGAAAGGCTCTTCTATTTCCCTATCGGGAAATTTTCACCCACAAAAACTCTCTTATGGGACCTCCCTTTCTTCTATCAGGAAACCGAACTTCGCGATTTCGCGAGTCCCGTGGTCACATGTTTGTTTCTCATGATTCTCCAAAATCCAATGTAAGTCAATGCTGACCTTTTACTTTGCTATCGGGGTTCCTCCTATCAGGATTTTGGCACTTGTGATGTCCAAAACAACTCGCCTTACTGACCCCCGATCCCCGATACACCGAAACTCTGATGTGTTTGTGAGTTTGACCTGTCCACGTCCATGTCACCTCATCGAGATTTCGGACTTCACTATATCATGAATCCTAATGTCTATGGTTTCGGGACTTTCCTTTCCCCGAATTCCGAATTAGTATGCCACCTTTCCTCTCACCAATTCATGTGCCCCATGCTCCTTTAGTTTTCAGGATATCGCGATTCCTGGTGAAACATTTCCCTTGTCTCCAAGACTCCTGAATTTCCGAACCCTGACTTCTTCGGATCTCCCGACGTGCATCTCCAATGATGGGTGGTTCATATCGAACCTCAGACTTCGCTAAATGAAAAAAATATCAAAACCACTCACTCTTATGAACCCTGATGACCAAATCTTCGATCGAGCAACCAACCGGCATGTGTCTTACTTGAGATCCATGGATATGATCCCTTCGTTGTTGCAAGACTCAAAAAGGTCTCAAATTCTTGACTTTTCAACCTCTGATATATCGATGACTCCTGGTCTCTACCACCTGTCCCAATAGATGGACGAATCTGAGCTCATCGAGATTTCCACGATGGATTTTCCGATCTTTGGTCCACGGAATTTCTGATTTCCCAAACCCTAATGCCTCAATGTCCCGATGCTTCTCGGGGTTTCCACTCTGCTCACGAATATTTTAAACCCTACGCAAATCCTGTCAAATGGACGATTGACGGGTAACTATGCGCAGATCTGACAGTCCACAATCCCTTGAGCTTAAACTCTGAACATAACTGTATCCTCCTCGCTTCTCTGGCAGATCTGATGGCTAGCGGGATTCTGCAAATCCTTTCCACGAGATCCCGACCGTTCGTTCTCTCCTTTGTGAATCTATGCGTGAACCAAGCATTCCCCCTGTGCACAACTCACGACGCCTCCTAGACACTTCCAGTCGTAACTTCCTTGCACCGTTATTCAACTACTTGAAGTCCCTATCCCTCCTGAGCTTTCTCACAACTCTAAGTCTTAGAGAAGCTTCTTGTGCGCACTCCTTACAACAACTCTCAGACACTTCCAAGTGTTGAATACCTTTGAATCTGTGCACAACTACAGCAGCAGTCATTCAATTCTCTGCTCATATTCACAATTGAGACTTTCCTTGGCCTACGCACTCCTTGCATGGCTCCTATAACCCAATTTCACTTCTGGGTGAACGAGAATAAGAGTTAAACTATCTGAGCCTTCTTTCAATGCACTCCTTGCGGATGACTTCAATTGCACTCCTTGCAGGAATCCTTGCTCAGATAGAGAAACAATTGAAACTCATTTCTCCTACTTCCCTTCTCAGATTTCAAACACTCAGCAAGAAATCATTCATACATATCATGTAAAACATATGCACAACAAGAAGTAAATACTCTTGAGCATAGCATTCAGCATACATACACAGAGAACAAACACCAAACCATGGATTTGAATCAACCTCTTCTATTAATTCAAGCTCTGTACAGGGGTGTTCTTCCACAGCTCTTTGCTTCTCTTCTATGCTCTTCCTACTTCAATAATAATACAAGTGCACAATGAGGGTGTCTATATCCCGTTTCCCTCTTGCGATCTCGAACAGTCTAATCTGGAATTAAATTTCTATCTACCTGCATTAACTACTTTAAATGTCGTCTATCTACTAAGGATGAGAGCGTATGACTCAAGGTCCATTACAATATACAAGTTCGCCTCATCTTAATGGCTCATTTAAGATCACACATCGATTCCCAAGGTGATTTTAAAATTCGTGCTGGCTTGTCCAGTTGTCCACTTGCATTCTGCGTTGGCTTGCTTGAACTTGGAGATGCTCTTGAATCATACTCCCTCACTTGAAAATTTTCATGGGCTCCTGTCCATGAGCTCCTGCATGGTCTGTCTATGCTTCAGAATCTCTGCCTCAGTCTCCCAGGTGGAATCTTCAACTGGATGGTTCTTCCATTTGACCAGATACTCAAAGTATTGCTTTCGCCTGGTCCTCTTACCCACTCGTTTATCTAGTATATGCTCCATCTGTGGCTTATCTGCAACTGGCATTTTATTTTTCCATTAAACCTCTGATTGTTCATCACTTCCAGTCTCTGTTTCCCTAGCTATGTATGGGCATAAATTTGAGATATTGAATATTGGAGAAATTCTGATCCCATTGGGTAGTTCAATCTCATAAGCATTTTCTCCCATTTTCTTCAAGACCTTGCAGGGTTCGATTTTCTTCATCTTCAATTTACTATACATTCCTCTCGGGAACCTTTCCTTTCTCAAATGTGAAAGAACCATATCACCAAAATCGAACTGAAGTTGTCTTCTATGTTGATCGGCTCTGTGCTTATACTCCTGGCTTGAATTCTGCAATCGCTCCTTCACCTAGCTGTGAAGTTCCTTCATCGCTTCTGCGAAATCTTCTGCACTAGCGCTCCTAGTTGCATTCGGTTCCGAATCCCTCAATTCAGAAATTCCCCTCGGCTGTATGCCATAAACAATATGAAATGGACTCTGTCCTGTAGTTTTTTTCACTGAGTCGTTATACGCAAACACTGCCTGCGGCAATATATTGTCCCAACTGTTGTGGTGCTCTGTCACCAAGCTTCTCAACAAATCTCCTAGACTTTTGTTTACCATTTATGTCTGTCCATCCGTCTGTGGGTGATATGCTAAACTAAACAAAAATTTATTTCCCAACTTCTTCCATAAGGTTCTCCAGAAATGTCCTATGAACTTTGTGTCTCGATCCGAAACAATACTCCTTGGTAAGCCATGAACTCGAATGACTTCTTTGAAAAATAGGTTCGCGATGTGAGTCACATCACTGGTTGTCTGACATGGAATGAAATGTGCCATTTTGGAAAATCTATCCACCACCAAAAAGATTGAATCACAACCTCTTTGTGTTCTTGGCAATCCCAATACAAAATCCATGCTAATCACATCCCACAACCTCTCTGGTATGGGCAATGGTTGATAAACCGGCATTCTTCCTCTTTCCCTTCGAATGCTGGCAAATTCTACACCTGTCTACAAATCTCTTGACCTCTGATCACATCCCTAGCCAAAAGTATGACTCGTTCAGCTTTTTGAATTTCTTGCCATGACCAAAGTGTCCGGCCAATCCTCCATTGTGTTTCTCCTTCAACAGATTCTCCCTCATGGAACAATTTGGAATACACAACTGATTTCCTTTAAACAACAATCCTTCCTGAATCATGTATTCGGCCCACTGGATTCTATATCTGAGAACTGGATTCTCAGTTGCTTCATACGCTTCCTTGAAGTCTAGATCATCTATGTACATTCCTCTGAGATCATCAAAACCCAATGTTTTTGAATTTGAATTCTTGCAACAACAAACACTTCCTTCTCAAAGCATCAACAACTTTGTTAGCAGTACCAGAAATATTTTTAATCAAAAATGTAAAATTCTACATGTATTCAACCCACTTAACATGCCTCTGATTCAACTTCTCCTATTGGGTCACAAACTGTAATGCATGGTTATCACTATACAAAAAAAATTCCTTTGGAATCAAATAGTGCCTCCACTTTTTCAATGCCTAAATGATGGCATAAAATTCCTTGTCATATGTGGAGTACTTCACTTTCGATTCATTCATCTTCTCGCTGAAATATGCAATTGGTTTGTCATCTTGACTCAAGACCGCTCCTATCGCAAATCTTCTTGCATCACATTTTACCTGAAATGTCTTTTGGAAATCTGGTAATACCAAAATTGGTTGTTCTATGATCTTTTGTTTCAATAGATTGAAACTCTTCTCAGCCTCTTCTGTCCAGTGAAAATATTTATGTCTTTTCTTCACTGTATCCATCATCGTTGCATTGATTCCATTGAAATTCCTAATGAACTTTCTGTAGAAACTAACCAACCCATGAAAACTTCTCACCTCAAATATGTTCCTCGGTGATGGCCAATTTTTTATTACCTCCACCTTATCTGGTTCCATCCTCAACTCATTTGCCAAAATAACAAACCCCAAATAAATGAGCTCTGTCTTCATGAATGAGGACTTCTTCATGTTTATCAATAGCTTCTCTTCTTGCAATTTCTGCATCACTATAGCCAAATGCTTCAGATGCTTCGCTGTTGTTTTACTAAAAACCAGTATGTCATCCAAATACACGATGACAAATTTCTCGATGAACTCCTTCAGGAATTCGTTCATCAAATTCATGAAGGTACTTGGTGCATTTGTTAAGCCAAATGGCATAACAAGCCATTCATACAACCCTTCATTTGTTTTGAATGTTGTCTTCCACTCATCACCTTCTCTCATGCGAATTTGGTGATAACCGCTTTTCAAATCAATCTTTGAGAAGAATTTTGCTCCACTTAAGCAATCCATCAAATCATCCATTCTTGGTAATGGGAATCTATACCTGATGGTTATCTTGTTTATCTCCCTTGAATCAGTACACATCCTCTAGCCTCTATCTTTCTTCAGACTGAGTACTATCGGAACAACACATGGGCTCAATATTTCCCTGACCAAACCTTTGTCCAACAACTCTTGGACTTGTCTTTTGACTGTTGTAGGAAAATCTCCCTGCAGACAGGTAGATCACCTCTAAGGCTTGACCTTAACCCTAGACAGAAAAATGCTTAACGTGGAAACTGACTTCCTTTCAAATCCATCTAAACTAATGCATGAGAAGGGAGGATAACAGAAGTACCTTTTAATCGACGTTTGTCCCTGCACGCTCCGAGTTTCACTCCAATCCTTTTTCTCCTCACTGAGGTCTGTGGACAAAACAAGATACGACCACTTCCTACTCTATTGACATTAGCTTGAAAATAGATCTATCAATAAATGATAAGTTCATGTAACATCAAACACAAACTAGAAAGAAACAGGCCAAGCGTGTCATATTAATGAGAATAATGACAACAGTACTTACAATCGTAGATGCGAATGTGACAGCTTCGTCAAGTCCTCTTCGTCTAACCCTTTCCTGAAAGATCCACAACCTGGATAACAACAGCTTCACTGATCACTCTCCGTTGGCTGACTGTCAGTTTCCTCCAAGATCATAAGTTTCATATGTTCAATTCTTCCTCCCCTTTTCAATCAGCTCCAGCACCACTTATGAGATCATAAGTTTGACATGATTCTCTCTTTTTCCATCCCTCACTTATGAGATCATAAGTTTGACATTCTCTATTTTGCAGCCCTCTTTCACCATTAGAAAGCTTGCTTATATAGCCTTGGAGAGGCTTCAACCACTTGAGATATCCTTGGGGAAGTTGAGGATTTACCTCCTTCAGTTGAGGATCTGCCCTAGGATCATGGCTGGACTAGGGATTCGAGCTCAACTACTTTCCAAGAATGAAAAGATGCTTCCCCCATCCATCTCAACAACTTAACAACTGCCCAGAATAGGTAGCGCTCCCTAAAAAGGGCCATTAGAGTGTTGTAGCGCTCCCTGAGAAGGTTAAGGGAAGCGCCAATGCTTCAAAATCTATAGCGCTCCCTCAAAAGGGCCAGGGGAGCATTATAATTCTCCCTGATAGTGTAAGGGGGAGCGTCGAAGCTCCGAGCTAGTGTAAGGGGGAGCACTCTCCTAAAAAACCCAGTTTTTTGGGTGCTTTCAGATGACAAAAGGTTTGCAAGGCTGCTGACTCATTTCTCCTCTTCCAAATCAGATGTTTGAGGTGTTTCAAGTGTCCTTCTCATGTCATTATAGGCACGACATAGGAATCATGGCAGTATGCTTTCTTGCGACACTTGTGAACAACATGAGACACTTGCAACCTTGTGAGCAAAATGCGACACTTGCAACCTTTGTAATGACAACACTTGCGACACTATCAAAGTGAGTAATTTTGATGTGTAACAGATTGCCCCCCAAAGTATGAAGTTAGAAGATAGGAACTGATGACTGAAATACTTTGTAGATACTCAAGCAAGGGTATAGACTCGGAGAACCTGACAAAAGATGCACACAAACATCCAACAAATATCATGACATATTTCAAAACCCAAGGCAGGCATACCTATGCTTGGGTGATCAAGACTTGCAAGATATGGCCGCCATAAAATACACTGCGGATCCATAATTGTATTGATAAAAAGGTATAGCCACCGAAGATACAATGTGGATCTATACTCTAATGACATGAACTGATCATAGCCACAAAGAATACACAGTGGATCTACGAGATGAAAATACATAGCCACGACCAATACAAAGTGGATCTATGTAACAATGTATGTGTTCTTTGTCTAGAACTCCTTCACAACCTGGGCGAAACATATATCAAAGTGAATTACTCAACCCAGGGTCTTCTTACCAATCCCCATGCGATACGATTCTAACCATGTGAATAGATGTCTTGGTGTTGAACATGGCAGAAACCACTTGATTACCGATCAATGAGGTAAACCGTTAACAAGTGCAAGGGAGATCACCATTAATGTCAATGATTCCCAAGGTATCTTAGTACATTCCAACGAACGTGAATAGATGAGCTGAAGTCGAACATTCATGGAATCATTCGATCAGAGGTCAATGATGTAAACCCACTGTCGAATGTGAGGAGGCCTGCCATTGAGGCATGCAGGTTCCAAAGTACTAATTAGTTTCTAAGTCTAACTCCTAGATAATGTGTTGGAGTCGACAGGAATAGACTCGTCGAGGGAGGGCCTTGATGTATCCCCCATCAACGACACGAAACATACATAGAGATGTAATTGGTGGATCAAATGGACATGGACTGACACAGGTTTTGAGACAAGATATTTGGGATGGATGACTCTCGAGGCGGATACTTCCCTTGAACACTAGGGCACAACAACAAAACATGACATGGACCAAAACTGTGCAATGGATACTATGAATTGCGTTGGGTGACCCAAAGGAGTGAAAGGAAACTCAAAAATTGGCTCAGTGCATAGGTTCAACGGATTATGATATGAGTGAATGACAAAGTGCCGTGTTCAAGGGCGACTCTAAGAAGTGCTAGATGGTGTTCTCAAGAGACTCCTTGGCTTGCTCCTTTCAATTTTTCCCCCATCCAGATAGATGAGTACCTCTTTTTAATTTAATGAGCTCGAGGAGGGTAACACATGCTTGATATAACTCACCTTTGGTAAGTTCCTCTTCCTTTGTTTAACGGACTGGAAGAAGTAAGGGTTCGTTCCCATATGGGCCTATCGATGTTTTCTTTAATGAGTCCAAAGACAAAAAACTCGAAGGTTTTTCGGTATTATAGAGTTTGGAAAAACACTTAAAATAGAACTCTCTCAGTTCCTTTTTCGTATAGTAGTCTAACGAGACTGAAAAAGGGTTAAACTATCACTCGAAAGACGTTCTTTCTGACCTTTTAACGAGTGTGAAATAAAGAAAGATCACTCGACAATCTTTTCACATTTAGAGAGTCTGAAAAGGGTTTAAAGGAGACTCCAGGGGGGTTCCTTTTTCGTATGGTGTCCATACAAGTGCGAAAAAGAGATAAAAGTTTACCCGGTTACATTCTCATATATTTACGAGCACGAGAAAGAACAAAGACTAAGCTCGATATACCCCCAGCTTGAAAGCTGGTGGCTTAGCTCCAGAATGATCATCAAAGGCTAGAGACACGGCCCCCAAGATTCAATTCATTCACCGACTTTGAGGTTGTCACCAATTTTTGTGCTAGATGGAGAAAAAGGATACAGGTGGATGAAGTGAAGTTTCAAAAACGAGACCTAACGAAATACTCGACTCGACATCTACGAGATCTGGCGAAAGACTCAACTTGAAGGGAGAGGTGATTGTTTCATTTTTTAACGAGCTTGACACAGGAAAAGAACTATGCTCAAGGTTCGGGGTTTGATCCCCAGATTGTTGTTTCATTTTTTAACGAGCTTGCTACAGAGAAGAAAACTATGCTCAAATCTTTTGTTTCATTTTTTAACGAGCTTTCTACAGAGAAGAGGAACTATGCTCATGATGCCCCCAGCATGAAATCTAGTGGCCTCTATTTCATTTTTTAATGAGCTTGCCACAAGGAAGAGAAACTATGCTCGTGACATCTTCTTGATCATGTTTTCCAAGAGGATAATGCTCTGGAAGGATACCATGTCAAGGGACAAAACTCAGTCATGGCTTCCAAGAGATCTTTGTTAGATGGAAGACAATCACTCTGGAAGGAACACATGTTGAGGGTCGTGACAGGGGTAAGGAGATCGGGCTCTAATAACCCTACCGAAGAAATCACCATGTCAACTACAGGATCCAAATCGTCGGAAGTTGAGCTCATGGGAGACAACGCCACATAATTGACATGCGACGGGGGCAATACTGTCTGCATATAAGAACCACTTAGGGAGGTAACCCAGTCGAGGCTGATGAATGAAAGTTGATCAATAGTCACAATTCTTCCATCGTGAGGGAAAGATATCACACGGAAAAGAGTGGATACAATAGCTTTCATGGCATAGGCATAATCCCGCCCAAGGAGTAAAGAGAAATCCAAGGGGTCTCGGACTACCATGACATCGATAAAGACAATTTTCCCTCCCAAAGTTACAGGAAACTGAGGAAGGATCCCTAAAGGTTGACTAGTTCTTGTGTTAAAAGTTAACAGATTCTGGGTAACTGGTGCAATCTACGGACAACCCAAAGCATACCAAGCAACAGAAGACAAAATACTAATGGACGCACCTTTATCTATCAGCGTTTGAGGAATGTCCCAACCATGAACCTGTACTATAATCTGGAAAGGAATGTGGGAGGGAAGACGAGGTCTAGTTAGCGCACCCCAATCAACAAGGATGGCTTCAGTGCTTGGAGGGGGTTCCATAGGAGGAGGAGGAATGCCCCCAGGCATGGTAGAGTCTGTATTAACAAGAAAAACATGGGAAGTATCAGGTTTACTCTCTAGAAGGAGAGTAGGATCGATCGATGATTGGATCGGATTGACCAATGGTGGACTTGGATAGACCACTTGGGCACTCTTCAGAGGAAGAGTGGGACTGACCGAGGAAGGGACTGGATTAGTCACTTTGACATTCCTTAATGGAGGAATGGGATCGACCGATGGCGAGACTAGATCGACCACTTTGGCACTCTTCAGAGGAAGAGTGGGACTGACTGAGGAAGGAACTGGATCAGCCACTTTGGCATTCCTCAATGGAGGAATGGGATCGACCGATGGAGAAACTGGATTGACCGCTTGAATTTCATTCTCCAAGGGAAGAGTGGGGTCGACGGGTGGAAACAGATCGACTGCTTTGGCACTCTTTAGAGGAAGAGTGGGTTTGACTGATAATGGAATCGGATCAACCACTTTGGTGTCACTCTTTTGATGAAGAGCGGGGATGATCGATGACGAAACTGGATCAGCTACTTGGGTTTGTGGTTCAATCGAGGAGGAAACTAGATTGATTACCTGATCAACCAGACTGACCGAAGATGGAACCGGATTGACCAATCCGTCAACCAAAGATGGGTCGGAAGAAAGCTTACGATAACCTTTTGGAAGTTGAAGTTTTTCCAAAAGAGAAGAAGCCTCGTCCATGCGAGGAAAAAGGTGAGAGTAATGATTACCTTTACATAACATGCAAGGGAACTTGGTAGTTTTCTTCTTCTGACCAACTTGAACATCACTAGTTGACGGGGTGTCATCGACATGACCGACAGAGGTCGATGACATGGAGGACCACATTTCTAAGACCGAGACAAGACCGGGGAAATCCCTCAGAAAATGGTCACCCTTACAAAGACTGCAGGGGAATTTGGGTTTTGGATTGTTTCTTTTAATCTTGTTGATCTCATCAACACTCCCAGTACTATTAATAGTAACTAGTTTCTTAGAGCCAACATTTGATGTTGTTGGGGCCTTGGTCCTTTTCGGGCTCTTCTTCTTCTTCTCTTTTCGTTTCTTCTTCTTTTGATCAACCTGGCTACTCTCTTTAGAGCTTTCACTAGGTGAAGAAGGGGAAATGGAAGGAGACTTGATGGGCAAAGAAGGTGAAAAGTCGACGTGAGGTTGATGTGTGGGTGGTGTATTGACATCCAAATTATTAGGTGCAACTGAAACATTAGGAGGATTTGGGATCATCGGAGTGGGGAAAAACCAAACGGGTAATCCAATAGTGAGTCCTGGAAGACTCAGTGTGGCAACATATGGAGGACCAAAGTTTCCAAATGAAGGAAAGGTATAAGGTTCCCCAGAAGAAGGGGTTCCTCCATTGGTACTCCCAGGATTCGATGCCATTAACACTGACTCAACCTAAGGTCCACTAAGTAAAATAAATAGCATACGCTAATAGAATCTAAGAATCACAACCAAGCAAACAGGGCCTTCTTTTGATGACCGTACTAGTTGGTGATTAAATCCAACGTCGCGTGATCAAGTCTAGAAGGGGTGGGGATAGGGTGGAACAGTTACAATGGTGACCTGCTTAACAGACTTACGCCTTGGTGCAAGCTTCCACGCAGTAATTGTGGATTTACCCTCCAAGGAGCCCAAGTGAGTTTGACCAATGTCTGCTCTAGGTACAGTGAGACTTCCCATCAGTGTCACCTTGTGTAAGAACCTAAATATTATGGCCACTAAGGTTACCAATTTGCAGTCAGACCCTGGGCGGGAACAGTCGACAGTTCGATCCGAATGTACGGGAAGGGTATCAAGCCCGAAACCAACTAAGAAGCTTCCACACAGTAATTGTGGATTTACCTCAAAGTGATCCCCATAATACAATATAACCACCATAATCAGTTAAACCACGGAGGGTTAGTCCCCGTAGCTTACCCAAATGCAACCTCCTGCGTAACCCCTGTGTGAGAGGGGGATCCCAGGCAGACTTATACGATAACTGGATTTACTCTCCCTAACTCAAGATACTAATGTTTGTTTTGACAACTTTGGAGAGTTATGCTCACAGCCTAATCCAAAGTACTACACCTATTCTACTGTTGGTGGAGGATCCTGCCAAAGAAAAAGTTCTAAATAAATTTTAATTAGCATTGATTTTTATGGTTGTTCTTTACGCAAAGGGGTGCATGGAAGTGAAACGAATGGAATTATGACTCAGACCCAAAGAATGCCTCGAACATGTTAAACAATCATTTCTTTTCGATGAACATCTAGATAAGGGAGAGAGAGAGTCCTTTCACTAACAAGCACAACTACAGAATGCCTTCAAGCAATTATTTTCTCAATCAAATCCTGATGTAATAAAAAAACTTTTTAAATGCCTTCTAATATGCTCAATCAATCATGAAGATATCTTCAATTGTTTGCGTATGGATGATGATCAATACAACACCATGCTTATCTTTGCTAATTATCTTCTTGGTGTGAATGAAAACCAAACTAGCATAAGCAAAAATCACACAAACAATATACCCTTCATAGCAATCAAAACGAAAAGCGATAGAAAAGAAACAATCAAAGAAAAAGAAAACTTCACACCCAAAAGAAAGATTTGAAGGACAATGACCTCGACCAAAAACAAGATCCAAAGGTCTGTAGACCTTTGATGACCTTCACCAGGGTTTTTGCTCAATTGAAGAGAAGAGAAAAGCAATGCATAGGTTCCAAGCTTTACTCAACAGAAAAACTCAATGAAAAATGGCGAAGAAGGCTACAAGATCCAATCAACAAGGTATTTATTCTTCAAAAAGATAGATGTCAAGGCTGAAAAGGAAGAAAAAATGACTCACTAGGTCACTCAGCAAAAGAGCCACAGAGGCAAACCCTGAAGAATGCAATTGTGGAGGGTTTTTTGGCCAAAAAGGGGTTGGCGCTCTGTTGCCAAGGGCCAAGAGCATTATAGCGCTCTATGTAAGGCTATTAGGAGTGCTGGTGCTCTGATAACACTAGGTCAGGGGTGCCAGGGTCTAAAAGTCCCAGAAATGTCAAAAAATTTCAAAAATTGAGATCTGAGCTTGACAAATATGATGAATGTTACAAGGTAAGGAGCCAATCAGCTCATGAAACTAATCAAAGAAGGGTGGACTAGGTCTGAAACAATCAAGGGACAGAACAAGGTCAATGAGCAGAAAAATCCAAACAAGAGGTTTCGATTCGAGGCTATCTCCCCAGTGGATTCACCAATTTCTGTTGTAGGAAAATCTCCCTGCGGACAGGTAGATCACCTCTAAGGCTTGACCTTAACCCTAGACAGAAAAATGATTAACATGGACACTGACTTCCTTTCAAATCCATCTAAACTAATGCATGAGAAGGGAGGATAACATAAGTACCTTTTAATCGACGTTTGTCCCTGCATGCTCTGAGTTTCCCTCCAATCCTTTTGCTCCTCGCTGAGGTCTATGGACAAAAAAAGATACGACCACTTCCTACTCTATTGACATTAGCTTGAAAATAGATCTATCAATAAATGATAAGTTCATGTAACATCAAACACAAACTAGAAAGAAACAAGCCAAGCGTGTCATATTAATGAGAATAACGACAATAGTACTTACAATCGTAGATGTGAATGCGACAGCTTCGCCAAGTCCTCTTCGTCTAACCCTTGCCTGAAAGATCCACAACCTAGATAACAACAGCTTCACTGATCACTCTCCTTTGGATGACTGTCAGTTTCCTCCAAGATCATAAGTTTCATATGTTCAATTCTTCCTCCCCTTTTCAATCAGCTCTAGCACCACTTATGAGATCATAAGTTTGACATGATTCTCTCTTTTTCCATCCCTCACTTATGAGATCATAAGTTTGACATTCTCTATTTTGCAGCCCTCTTTCACCATTAGAAAGCTTGCTTATATAGCCTTGGAGAGGCTTCAACCACTTGAGATATCCTTGGGTAAGTTGAGGATTTACCTCCTTCAGTTGAGGATCTGCCCTAGGATCATGGTTGGACTAGGGATTCGAGCTCAACTGCTTTCCAAGAATGAAAAGATGCTTCCCTCATCCATCTCAAAAACTTAACAACTACCCAGAATAGGTAGTTCTCCCTCAAAAGGGCCATCAGAGCGTTGTAGCACTCCCTGAAAAGGTTAAGGGAAGTGCCAACGCTTCAAAATCTATAACGCTCCCTCAAAAGGGCCAGGGGAGCGTTATAACGCTCCCTGACAGTGTAACGGGGAGAGTCAGCGCTCCGAGCTAGTGTAAGGGGGAGCGCTCTCCTCCAAAACTCAGTTTTTTGGGTGCTTCCAGATGGCAAAAGGTTTGCAAGGCTGCTAACTCATTTCTCCTCTTCCAAATCAGATGTTTGAGGTGTTTCAAGTGTCCTTCTCATGTCGTTATAGGCACAACATAGGCATCATGGCAGTATGATTTCTTGCGACACTTGTGAGCAACATGCGACACTTGCGACCTTGTGAGCAAAATGCGACACTTGCAACCTTTGTAATGACGACACTTGCGACACTATCAAAGTGAGTAATTTTGATGTGTAACATTGACCTCTTCATTCTCTTGCAGCATAAATCTGTACACGGCTTTGTTTGGAAAACTGGCTCCTGGTATGAGATCAATGTGATGAATCACACTCCTGATCAGTGGCAACGAACAAGGTAATTCATCCACTACTATGTCACCGAACTCTTCTTGTAGTTCCTGAACTTCTCCTAGAAAATCATCTACCCTTGTGCTAGTCAGAACAATCCTCGATTTCCTGACCACAAAGAATTGTGGTTCTTCTTTCTTCTTCACCTCAGTAAGAAGTTCCTTCCCACTCATGAGAAGTATAGTGTTATTTACTTTCGGTTCTACCCCCTTGTCCTTAATTGGAAGCAACATATGAGTCCTCCCATTCTTTTCTAAGGTATATGTATTCATCCTCCCATCATGAATCACATTTCTATCATATTTCCATGGTCTACCCAGCAATAGATGACAAACATCCATAGGAATAACATCACACAAGATTTTATCATTATATCCCCCTATCTTGAATTCAACTAAAGATTGTTTAGTGACATTTACTTGATGTCCTTTTTGTAGCCACAAAACTCTGTACAGGCTCAGATGATCAATCATCTTCAGCTCCAGCTTCTCTACCATCTCGGTCGAAACGAGATTATCTGTGCTACCACTGTCTATAATGACCTTGCACACCCTGTCCTTGGTCTTGCAAGCAGTTCTAAAAATTCTGGTCCTTTGGACTGAACTTTCCACCTCTTTCTCTGGTGTCAAAAAGAACTTTTTGCATCACCAACAATCTTCCACCTTTAGCGTCTTCTGTCTCAACATCTCATCTATGTGCCTCGGTGATGTGAGTTTCTCCTATTTATTTCTTCTTCTTTGGACACTCGAATGACTTGTGCCCATTTTTTCCACACGTGAAGCATGTGATTACTCCACCTCTTCCTCTTCCTCTCCCTCGGGTACGAGGAAACCTATTATTATCAGCATATCCTCCTCTCTGCTCAGTATGATGTTCTATTTTCTCAACGTATTTCCCTTGATGTGAACTTCCACCTCTCTCGACTCAAGTTTGAGGTTTCTTCCAGTCTTCCTTGGGCTTCTAATATTTTTATTGGGCAACCGATTTGCCTCTGGGATGGCTTCTTCCTTGGCCCCTTTGACCTTTCTTTTGGCTCAGCTTTTCCTCGGCTTTCAAAGCCATCTAATAAGCATCCTCCACAGTCCATATGGTTACCATGCTCATCTCATCCTCAATGTCATATCTCAGACCATTCATGTATCTGGCAATTTTCTCATCATCGCTCTCCCGACGACCTGCCCTAATATTCAACCTGTAAAATTCCTTAGTGTATTTTTTCACTGTCATCAACTTCTATCTCAGGTTCTGCATTCTCCTGAACAAAGAAATTTGATAGTCCCTAGGAATGAATTTTGCCTTCATCTTTGCAATCATCCTGTCCTAGCTTTTGATCTTTTTCTTTCCCTTGTAGTGTCTGATAGCTTGTAGATCATCCCACCACAATGTTGTGTGTCCTTTTAATCTCATGATGGCATGCCTGACTTTCTTATCTTCTTCAACATCTTCATAGTCAAAGTATGTGTCAAGAGCTCTAATCCAGTCTAGAATCTCTTTTGCATCCAAGTTTCCCTCATAAACTGGAATGTCCATCTTTGCTTTTGCACCTATCCTTGCAATAGCTTTTATTAAACGTTCATTTGCTACATCCTCGGCTGCAAATTCTTCTTCATGTTCAGCTTCAATTTCACTTTCGGAATCACTAAGATCCCCAATGCCAACTATGTGTCTTTGTGTTGTCTCCATGTCTTCAATTCTGGCTCATAGATCACGCATTTCCCTCTCCATTTCTGGATTCTACACTTGCCTACCCCTTCTTCTCGGGTTTTCCCTTCCCTCTGGGTTGGGTGATTGCCTATCCCTTCTCCTTGGCAGCATGGTGAATCCTTCCCTTCTCTGCTATAGAAAGCAAAGACTCCTTCTTGGGCTCTGATGCCACTTGACGCAAGTGCACTCTCCTAGCACGTCTGCTCACAGGATCTTTCCTCCTACCTCGACCCGAAGAACTGAAAGGCTCTTCTATTTCCCTATCAAAAAAATTTCACCCACAACAACTCTCTTACAGGACCTCCCTTTCTTCTATCGAGAAATCAGACTTCGTGATTTCCCGAGTACTATGGTCACACATTTGTTTCTCATGATTCTCCAAAATCCGATGTAAGTCAATGCTAACATTTTACTTTGCTATCAGGGTTCCTCCTATCGGGATTTCAGCACTTGCGATGTCCAAAACAACTCACCTTACTGACCCCCGATCCCTGATACACCGAAACTCTGATGCGCTCGTGAGTTTGACTTGTCTATGTCCCTCTCACCTCGTCAGGATTTCGGACTTCACTATATCGCGAATCCTGATGTCTATGGTTTCGGGAATTTCCTTTCCCCGAATTCCAAACTAGTATGCCACCTGTCCTCTCACCAATTCCTGTGCCCCATGCTCCTTTAGTTGTTGGGATATTGCATTTCACGATATCGCAATTCCTAGTGCAACATTTTCCTTGTCTCTAGGACTCCTGAATTTTCAAACCCTAACTTCTTTGGATCTCCTGACACGTGTCCTGAATGATGGGCGGTTCAGATCAAACCTCAGACTTTTCTAAATGAAAAAAATATCAAAACCACTCACTCCTATGAACCCCGATGACCAAATCTCCGATCGAGCGACCAACCAGCACGTGTCTTACTTGAGATCCATGGCTATGATCCCTTCATTGTTGAGAGACTCAAAAAGGTCTCAAATTCTTCACTTCTGAACCTCTGATATACTGATGACTCCTGGTCCCTGCCGCCTGTCCCAACATATGGATGACTTTGAGCTCGTTGGGATTTCCACGATGGATTTTCTGATCTCTAGTCCACGGGATTTCCGATTTCTCGAACCCCGATGCCTCAATGTCCCGATGCTTCTTGGGGTTTCCACTCTAATCACAAAGATTTTAAACCCTGTGCAACTCCTGTCAAATGGATGATTGACGAGTAATTATGCACAGATCCAACGGTCCACAATCCCTTGAGCTTAAACTCCAGACGTAATTGTATCCTCCTCGCTTCTCTGGTAGATCTGACAGTTGGTGGGATTACGCAAATCCTTTCCATGATATCTTGAGCGTCTGTCCTCTCCTTTGTGAATCTGTGCGTGAACCAAGCGTTCCCCCTGTGCACAACTCATGATGCCTACTAGACACTTCCAATCGTAAATTCCTTGCACTGTTCTTCAACTACTTGAAGGCCGTATTCTTCCTGAGATTTCTCACAACTCTGAGTCTTAGAGAATATTCTTGTGCGCACTCCTTGCAGCAACTCTCAAACACTTCCAAGTGTTGAATACCTTCGACTCTGTGCACACCTGTATCAGCAGTCCTTAAATGCTCCGCTCAGATTCACAACTGAGACTTTCCTTGGCCTGCGCACTCCTTGCATGGCTCCTATAACCCAAATTCACTTCTGGGTGAACGAGAACAAGAGTTAAACTATTTGAGCCTTCTGTCAATGCACTCCTTGCAGATGACTTCAACTGCACTCCTTGCAGAAATCCTTGCTCAGATAGAGAAACAATTGAAATTCATTTCTCCTACTTCCCTTCTCAGATTTCAAACACTCAGCAAGAAATCATTCATACATAGCATGTAAAAAAAATGCATAACAGGAAGTAAATACTCATGAGCATAGAATTCATCATACATACACAAAGAACAAACACCAAACCATGGATTTGAATCAACCTCTTCTATTAATTCAAGCTCTATCTAGGGGTGTTCTTCCACAACTCTCTGCTTTTCTTCTATGCTCTTCCTGCTTCAATAATAATACAAATGCACAATGAGGGTTTTATATCCTGTTTCCCTCTTGCGCTCTCAAACAGTCTAATCTAGAATTAAATTTCTATCTACCTGCATTAACTACTTTAAATGTCGTCTATCTACTAAGGATGAGAGCATATGACTCAAGGTCCATTACAATATACAAGTGTGCCTCATCTTAATGGCTCATTTAAGATCACGCATCAATTCCCAAGGTGATTTTAAAATTTGTGCTGGCTTTTCCAACTGTCCACTTGCATTTTGCGCTGGCTCGCTTGAACTTGGAGATGCTCCTGCATCAGATACTCAAGAGGACAAGCTAAAATAGGCAAAGCACCAAGAGATTATTTTAGCAGAAATATAAGACAAAGCTCAGGAACTGTCAGAAGAATTGAGTTATGAAACTTATTAGAAAACTTTAAAACAGACATCTTCAGCACAATCAGTAACCAGTTAGATACCCTAAAACTGAAAAAGAAACAAGAAGAAGAGATTGTTTTAGCAATCTTCTGTCCTAGATGTGGAAAGAGGCATGGTGAGAAATAATGTCCATTAAATGTCATAGAAATCTATGGCTTGTGTACACTATAGCACCCCACATCTAAGTGTCCAACTTTGCCTAAAATACAAGCCATGTATAGGGGAGGAGGAGTCCCACAAGAACAATCATACCCTTCTAGAAGACCTTGGAGAGCACAAAACCCCAATTCATTTTATGACCCTAATGCACAGTATCAACAACAACAATGGGGTCCTTCCCCATTGACCTATCCACAATGGACACCTCAGCAAGCTCAAACTCAACCTTGGAAACAAGGTTGGAGGGGGCCTGTGTATGGAAATCCCTCTTACCCTACATATCCATAGTATCCTGTAAACATTTCCCAATTACTACCTGGATTCAACCCACCGCATATGAAATCTTTACTCCCACATCCTATACAACAACAATTTACAAGCCCCTTGAACCCTAACCAACAACAACAAGCACCTATAAATGCCAATCATTAGCCACAAAACCAAGCTGCCCACAACCCTTCGAGACCAACAAAAATCCTCGCCCAACCAATCCCTAACCCCAATAATCAACCCACCCAGCCTGTGCAAAATACAGAAGTTCAAACCTTTCCCACCTATGAAATTCAACTATGATCAGGAAAAGTTGTAAATCAATCAAATCCTGCAGTAATAACTTAGGAAGAAAATGATAATCATTATGAGGAATAAAACACTCAAACCACCCCTGCAGAAGAAGAGACTTCCCCTCCTATTCCAATCACTTCTCAGTCTATATGAGTACCTCAACAAGTTAATCTTCTACCCTACCCTGAAAGACTATTAGTAAAGAAACCTGACCCACCCTTGCACAAAGATATAGAGGATGAAATATGAAATCTATGTATAAAAATACCTCTACTGCAAGCCATTAAGGATATCCCCATATATGCCAAAATCATAAGGGATCTTTGCCTTAAGAAACCAAGAAGGAAGAAGAAGGAACCTCTCCTTGTTCAGGTGGTGGGACAATTATCTGAATTTATTTCTGAAATGCCATACAAATATAATGACCCTGGAAACCCAGTAGCCACTGTTGAAATTAATGGTATTTCTTTACCAAACACACTCATTGATTTGGGTGTAGCAATTAATGTAATGCCTATTGAAACTATGAAAAAGCTCAAAATCAACCAGTTAAGACCAACCCAAACCATGATAGAGTTGGCAAATAAGTCATTCATTAGCCCTGTAGGAAGTTTAGATGATGTCACAATCACTCTAGCTTTTTGGGAATATCCAGTAGAATTTCTAGTCATCTACTCTAAATCATCCTCCAAACCAAGACACCTTGTGGTTCTTAGCTGTCCTTGGCTGGCCACTGCAGATGCCTTTATCAGTTTTCGGTCTAGTGAGATGACTATATCCAATGGCACACATAGCCAAAAGCTTGTCCTCATCCCTCCTGCCCAACCAACACAGGAGATACTTGTCTCATTAGAAAAACCTTATGGAGAAGAAAATTGCATCAAACCCCTGTTAACACTTGAAAAGGTAAGAGGAATGAAAGAACAATTGGATGAACAAGTCTTAAGTTTATTTTTGGCTAATACAAATTGTATTGAATACCCGAGGTCTTTTGAAGAATTTTCACACATTTTCAGTTCTGAATTTCAACAAACCTAGCACCCTGATATCACTCAATTATATACTTTATCACGAGCTTCCTCAGAGAAGGAAGAAAGAAATGAACTTGTTGAGATTATCCCAAGAAAATATCAACTCTAGTTTGGAACCAGAAGAAAATACACAAGTAAATGAAATGCTCCAAAGAAAATTTGATGCCTTTGCATGGGATTATGTAGAAATGAAAGGAATTCACCCTGACACATGCACACATCATATCTACACTAATGACCAAATCAGACTAGTTAGACAGCCTCAATGAAAGATGAATCCAACCCTTAAAGATATTGTAAAAGAGGAATTACAAAAACTCCTTCAAGCCAATCTCATATACCCCATTTCAGATAGTCAATGGGTGTCTCCACTTGCATAGTTCCCAATAAAAATGGTAAGTGGATAATATGTGTAGATTTCAGGGAGTTGAACAAAACCACCCATAGGGATTATTTTCCCTTACCATTTATTGATCAGGTGTTGGATACCTTGTCTAGAAAGAAGTATTTTTCATTCCTAGATGGGCTTAGTGGTTATAACCAAATACAAATAGCACCTGAAGACTAGGAGAAGACCACATTCACCTTCCCATGGGGGACCTATGCTTATAGGGTTCTTCCTTTTGGACTTTGCAATGCCCCAACCACTTTTCAAAGGGTTTTCCTAGCCATTTTCTCTGAATGGACCAATGACTGCATGGAAGTCTACATGGATTACTTTACAATCCATGTAAAAGACTTCCAAGAAGCTTTGACTACTTTAGAAAAAGTCTTTATTAGGTGTAAGGAAACTAATCTTTCCCTAAGTAATGAAAAGTAAAAAATGTTCCTCATTGAAGGTATTGCTTTGGGACATCACATCTGTGGTTCTGGAATGAGAGCTAATCTGACAAAGATTCATATTATCACACAAATTAGAATACCTTCCTCACAAAAGGAATTTTGTAGCTTTTTAGGGCATGCGGGCTACTATAGAAGATTCATTCCAAATTTTACAAGCCTAGCTACCCCTTTATTCAAATTATTATCTAAAGAAGATGAATTCAAGTGGGATGATGAATGCCAAATATCTTTTGAGATTCTAAAAAAGAAATTGTCAACTACCCCTGTATTAAGAGGACCAAATTGGTCCCTTCCTTTTCATATATGTACCGATGCCTCAGACATAGCTCTTGGGGCAGTTCTTGGACAAAGGGAAAATAAAATGCCTTATTCTATTTACTTTGTTAGTAAAAATATGTTTCCAGCTGAAGTTAATTATATGGTCACAGAAAAAGAATTTCTAGTTGTGGTCCATGCTATCAATAAATTTAGACACTATATTACAAGATGTCAAGATTTTGTACACACTGATCATTCAGCCATCAAGTTCTTAATGAAAAAACCTGTAACAAATCCTAGAGTTACAAGATGGTTGTTATTATTACAAGGGTTCAATATCAACATTATTGATAGATCTGGTAAGGATAATCTTGTGGTTGATTTCTTATCTAGAATGATTCATCTGGGAGACAACACACCAGTAGAAGATAACTTTCCCGATGAAAATTTGTTTGCTATTTCTACATTCACTCCTTGGTATGCAGATGTAGCTAACTATCTTGTGATAGGGAAGATGCCTCAGAAATTGTCTCCTAGAGAAAATTAGAAAGTAATCCAAACTATGTGGCACGATGATTGTCTCTACAAAACAGGACCAGATTTGGTAATTAGGAGATGTGTAAGGGAAGATGAAATTCATGATATCTTGCAAGATTTCCATGATGGTCCTTGTGGATGACACTTCACAGACAAGAGGACCGCTTATAAAGTTCTACAATCTGGTTATTATTGGCCTCATATTTTCAAAGACGTTAAAACCTATGTATCCAATTGTGATGAATGCCAATGAATGGGTAAGCCTACTGCACAAGACCAAATGCCACTTCAATCCCAAGTAGTCATTGAGCCTTTCAAGCAATGGGAATTAGATTTTGTAGGACCCATTAACCATGCATCTAAAAAGAAAAAGTGCATACTTGTATGTACTGACTATGTGACTAAGTGGGTTGAAGCAAAAGCTTTACCAGCTGCAAGTGAACAATCAGTGGTAGATTTCCTTTTTAATGACATCTTTACTAGATTTGGTGTACCTTGAGAAATTTTGACTGACCAGGGAACACAATTTACCTCTGATATCGTCAAAACACCTAACGACAGTGCTCCGAGCCACCTAACCTTTGTGTGCTCACTCAATCTCCTTGGTGATCACTTGGAAATTTTTCTTGAGCTCTGTTGCCTGTGTTTGCGCCTATGTAGTATTCTCCTTGAGTGTGCCCATCGTCTAGACTACAATTTCACCATTGATCAATTCCAGTGCTGACATCCCAAGAGATTGTGACTAATTAGGGAACACAATTTACCTCTAATACCCTGGTCTTTTACAACCATTATCCATCCCAAGTCAGTGTTGGGAGGATGTTTCCATGGATTTCATCACAAAGTTACTGAATTCTAAAGGAAAGAGTGTCATCATGGTGATTGTTGATAGACTGACCAAGTACACACACTTTTTTGCACTCTCTCATCCCTTCAAAGCCAGTACAGTTGCAACCACATTCATGGAGACAATTCAAAAGCTACATGGAAGACCAAAGATTATTGTAAGTGACAAAGATCCTATCTTCACTGGACATTTTTGGACATAATTATTTTCTTGTTTGGGTAATCAATTGGATCATAGCTCATCCTATCATCCTCAATCTGATGGAAAAACTGATATAGTGAACAAAGTTTTGGAAGGATACCTTCATTGATTTGTCTATGATAAACACACACAATGGTTCAAATGGTTACCCTTGGCAGAATGGTGGTATAACACTTCCTTTCATACTACAACAAAAATGACACCATTTATGGCACTCTATGTATACCACCCTCCTTCCATCAATTCTTCTCTAAAAGAAAAATCTAAGGTACAATCAGTGGAAGATCACATTGAGCATCAACAACAAGTTCTCAAAATCTTAAAGGACAACCTTACCATGGCACAGAATCACATGAAACAACAAGCAGGTCAAACATCGTGGTGAAAGAAGTTTTGAAGTAGGGGATTAGGTGTTTTTAAAACTACAACCATACAAGCAGATGTCCCTCAAGCAAGCCAAGAGGGACAATAAATTATCACCAAAGTACTATGGCCCTTATAAGGTGTTGAAAAAGATTGGTTCTATGAAATACAAATTGGAGTTGCCTGCATCTTCATGAGTACACCCAATTTTCCATGTTTCATGCTTAAATAAGGTTACAGGTGACAAGATCCCAGTTCAAACTACACTTCTAGAAATTTACAAGCAAGGAAAAATCATATTGGAGCTTGAATCCATCAATGACACAAGAATTCACCAGCTGAGGAATAGATCCATTTCAGAGTATCTCATTAAATGGAGGAAACTATCGGCTGAAGATTCCACTTGGGAAGATAAGTCTTTTATACAGAAGCATCCAAAGTTACTCAAGCATTGCAGATAACACTTGTCTCAAGTGGAGGGGCATGTTAATCCCTAAATAGTGGCACATTTCCCCTTAATTGGGGCATATTACATTAGTAATGTTATTTTATTTATGTCGACTTAGGTCCATTAGTTTTAATTGTACCTCCTAGTCTCCTATATATACCAAGGAGACATTTTCATTTGGAATCATCTTGTATTTGGACATTTATGTGGTGTATAAGGAGGTTTCCCCCTCGAAGAGGATTATTATATGAAATTATCTCTTTTTCAAGGCGTTGAGTACTTATTATGAGGTTTTTCTATGCTATTTTGATATTTGGTTCTTAACATACCTTTCCAACAACTATAATAATTCCTTGTTTGTATTTATGAGCTCAAAGTTATGGCTTCCTTAAATTCCCATTTCTACTTAATTGCGTCGTTCAAGTTTACTAATCATGTTCTTTCTGATTCATTGAGAAAATCCTAGGTGTTGGAATACTGAGAGGGGGGAGTGAATCAGTATGAGAACCTTATACCACTTTTAACCATGATATATATTCTTTCACTTTATCAACAATGTTCAATAGTATATCATCAATGTATCATCTATGAATGCATCCAATATATATACATATATATATATATATATATATATCTTAAAAATGTAAAGATAAGCAACATCACATAAAAAAAATAGTACACTAGTATTTACGTGGAAACCCAAATGGGAGAAAACTACATAATGATTTCTTATATATATCAATAATTCATTCATAGGAAGCATCAACTTCCCAATTCTCCAACTGCAACTAGAAGGAGGCTACAACACCCTATTCTCAGGATCCAACTTGAAGGAAGCTACAACTCCCTGAATTCTCTGGCTCCAACTAGAAGAAGGCTACAACCCCTAGGTGCTCTATCTACAACTAGAAGGTGGCTACAACAATATAATTCTCATGTTCCAACTTGAAGGAATCTCCAACTCCTGGATTCTATGACACCAACCTGAAGGAATCTCCAACTCCCAGATTCTTTGGCACCAAACTGAAGGAGGATACAACCCCCTTTCCTTGCCCTGTCCCATCACCCTGAAGTATTATTGTAGACCAATTGTCACTACCACAATCATTTCCATTATCACTACCATTTTCACTATCATTGTCACTATCACATCAACCTGTAACCGATCACTATATCCAACATGTCACTAACAATCGATCATTGTCACAAAAACCTATCCAACCAATCATTGTCTCATCCAAGAAACTAGATCCACTCTAATCTGCATGCAACTTATGCCAATATCACCTAGATCATATCTCTAACCATATGCTCAACATCACCAAGACATGCCTCTACCGAGCATGTACCAACATCACCACATACCATCACAAGATATGTGTCTCAACCAAGTACCAACCTATACCATGAACCATGTACTATAACAAGTGCATCAACCATGCACCAAACCTATATCACCACATGTACCATACCATGTGCCAACTGTGCACCTCAACCGTGTACATCAACACCATACCATATACCATAATATATCAGCAATGAAGTGCCTCAACCATATGCCAAGAATATGTGCCAAATGTATACTAAGAATATATCAAGATCACCAACAAGTGTCTCTATTAATGTACCAATACTAATAACATAATCAACCATACAACATGCCAATGATGTATCTCAAACAAGTGTCATATCACTCATGATATGCCTCAAGAAAGTACCATAAACCATGTGCCAATGTATCCAAGAGATGTACCAGCAATGTATCACAACAAGTAGACCTCAACCAACATGCACCATGCATCTAATGATGTGCCTCACGTCATATACCAATACCCTCAAACACTTTCCTCATGTATTCTCCTCAATGTCACCAAGATGCAATAGACCAAGCCTCAAGTATGTACCAATCATATATCAAGAACACTAACAAAAGCCTCTCACATTGCACCATAAGATATACTAATAAAAATAATACATGCACCAACAATATAATTCAACACATCTTCCACAAAACCATTCACTACAATAAGTACTATACAACCAATAGTGCCTCTAAACATCTACCAAGGATGTGCATGAATGGATCAAGGATATGTTTCTATCTCGTATCACATTATCATGTTTTTCCTCATAACCAAAGTGTCATAACATCACTGAGAAAGTACTCAACATAACCAACAATATACCCTAACAAAAATGACTCAATCCACACACTAGGGTTGGTACCATGCACTTATGATATGCCTCAATCTTATACTTTAAAACTAAACCATGTACCATCATCATACACCCTTAAACACAATACCCATACATGTAGCTCTATGAATGAACTGAAACATCAGACCTCAGTTATCCATACCTTTCTCAGCTTTTGTTGCATTGATCCAGGTGGATATCGATGGCCACCTACCTTTTCAAACTGGCTCAAAATAGTTTTCTAGCAGTTTTGGTAATTTACTATTTTTAGCAGTTTTTAACTTCCAAGGACATTTTGAGGGACTAAATGAAGGTTTTTCAGGATCACGCTTCTCAATGATAGCCACAGGATCTCATTGATCCCAAAAAATTAATCTTCTTGATGATACCTTTCCAACGAGCTATCATGCACCCAAAATGGAGATCGTATGCCTAGGTTACGCCCCCGGGAAGTTGATACACCAAACTACCCAAAACGAGGTCCACAAAACTGTTGTCTTTTCATCTTCCGAGGTTAGGTTTTTGTATTTTATTTATGATAAAAAAGCCTTTGGAGCCTCATTGTAAAATCATGTTCTTCTGAATGTGAGTAGCCACCACATCTCTTCCTAGAGATAAGCTACCACCATTCTAGCAAGTCTTTCACTCTGTATTTTTACAGTCTCTATACATTTCTTTCATTAATAGAAATTATGTATTATTGTATCCTTGTGTTTATGGTTGCATATTTTTAAAGTTTCTTTCTTAATATATTATTATTAATATTCATTATAACAACAACATAATAAGGATCTTACTGAAAGAAACATAATTACAGAGTACACAAGAATTTATCCTGGGAAACCCTCAAGGGGAAGGAAACCTGAAAAAACTTCTTTAATATAGATTCAATAACCAAGTACAATGTCTCTCACAAGAGATATCTAACCAAACAGAAGATCCAACAAAAACCCTAACCAGAACAGAGTAGCACACCACTTAGACTAAGATAGTCCACTAATATTACCTTCACCTTTACTGAGATACTCTTCCTTGTAGCTGCATCACTCTCAGACTTGCACACTTGATGGAGAGAGATTGATGAGTGTGTGTACAAATGAGGTGCTAGGCCTCTTATAAATACAAGTTGTTCCCCCCCATTAATTAGGTTAGGGATGACCTGTCCACTTTATCTTTCTAATTTACTTTTGACATGTCTAGGCACAATAGGGATGACTTGTCAA
>ML778521.1:2109717-2157655 GCA_009831015.1 Picea engelmannii
TATATATATTATCTTTTACTTTATCCACAAAGGGGATAATAATATTCTTTGCAGTTACACAATTTTTTAACACTCCCTCTTAACAAGAAGGATATTCTTTATATTTTGATAGGTCACTAGATGTCATCATCAATTGAACAATATCATCTGGGCAATATCATCAACTGGACAATTATCATCAACTGGACAATCATCATCAACTGGACACCAACATCAACTGGATAACATCATCAACTGGGTAACATCATCAATTGGGTAATAACATCCACTCGATAACATCATTAACTAGGAAACATCATCAATTGGGTAACAACATCCACTGGATAACATCATTAATTGGGCAACATCATCAATTGGGTAATAGCATCATAATTCACCTGGTCATCTGGCATCACGATCACTGACTGGTTCTCCATGAATCCATATTAAAGAAGTTTTGTTCTCTTTATCTTCTCGCAAAAGATACTTTTTCTTTCTTTCATATTCATGCATAAGATATATTTTTCTTATCTTCACACAAAAGATATCTTATCTTCACACAAAATATATTCTATGATTTTTTCCATTCCTTTTATGTTCTCCTTCTCTTGTAGTCATCGATCTGACCCATCCACTGAAGAGGACTCCTACCATAGCTTCACTCCTATTCATCCCACATGAACTATAGAAGCTAAGATGTTATCATGGGCAATACTAGACTCCCTTTCCATGATCCACACAGGATCACGACACCAACCTCAAGAGCGAACTAACCATTCCACATGGTCAAGGTTTGTGTTCTAGACTACTCAATCCTTGGCCAGAGGAGAGTATCTCCCCGCTGCCCCTTAGATAAAAATCAACACTCATCTCTATGAGGGTGGTCACACCCCTCTCTATGAGGGTATTCTAGAATGTCCCTAGAGTATCCAAAACTCAACACTTGCACAGAGGCCAACCTTGGAAAATTTCTCATTCCCCTTTTCTACGAAGGTATCTTTCCCTTTACGAAGGTCTAGCTATGGGATCTGAAAAATATCTTGTGGTCTAAAATCTTTCCATGGTATAATACCATGCTACCCATCTATTGGGCACCATCCATGTATCAAATAACTTTCATCTTGATCAAAATATCTGGGCACCATCCATTTGCTTTCCTAACTGCACCAAATCACGATCCTTGATTTCAAACTCAGAGACATAGCTCTCTCTTGCACCAAAATAAGAGATTCTAATCATCATCCTTGAATTTTTATTCTGTAATATCCTGGGTGCATTCTTGAGTTTGAACATTTCTTTCTTTATGATTTTATATTGGATCAACCTACTCCCTCTACATCTATAAGAATGGTACTGGAGCAACCTACAATTACCTGCATCTTATCAACTATATCTGAGTATCCATCTTTCTCTTCATCTTGAACATTTATGTTCTACATCTTTAGGAGCCTCCTAATCCTATATAAGTACCGGATATTGTCTAGTTCTTACTGATTTTCACCATACATAAGTCCTTCTCATGTTGTCTAACTTCTGCAAGTCAAGGCATAAGTTCTTTCTTCCGAGACCTATAAACTTACTTACAACATGCTTTCTGAGATATGTCACTTAACCAATCAGTCAGTAACAATAAGCAGTGATCAAATAAAAATATATCATGATTTCTATCAGAGTAGTACACATCTTTTCTTAATAAAAACTTGTTCAACCATGTACACAATTGAAACCCTAATCATGAATAAGACTTTTGAACTCTTTTTCACTCTAGCTATGAAATTACCAAATTTTCCCATACTATCATAGCTAAACACATACCTTTGTCACTCTCATGAGTGATCATACATGAAACAAATATTTTATCTCTTTCTATATCCTCTTCTTTGATACTTCCTTCGTAGATCTGCATAGATACTAAAATAAAATAAGGTTAATTAACATCCTCACATAAATATAACTTGTAATGATAAGGCATTAAATTAAATAAGATACTAAAAATAAACATGAATACTTATCTTTGTTTTTGTGTGGGGAGGCTCCATGGACTCCACCATTTGCTATATTTATTCGGATCAACTATCTTCAACTTAAAGTACATAATCCTCAATTTCTACTAAAGATTTCTTTGAGGGAGGAGATTCCTCTTTCTCTGCCACATGTGCTTGATACTTTCTTTTCCCTTTTCCTTATGCTTGGTATTTTTCTCTTCTTCCTCCGGTTCTAGTACACTCACTATGACATGTTCTCGTCTAGAATCATTTGCAACCTATGCTTCCAAGATATGAAGTTTCCAGATCCCTCCATCCTATCTTATACCCTCATACTAGTAGCCATTCTTTCTTGCGATAGAAACCCTAGCCCTCCGAGCTATAGAAATAATAAAAAAATCAATTTTCTTGGATCTGGAAAATGAACTCACAAAAATATGTGCTGGACTGAGGTGAGTGTGCTGGTATAGTTAGCTTCTGAAAATTCCAAATTTTACCCCTTGAAACTAAGCTTGCGGAAATCTAGACTGGTACTTCTAGTACTGGTTCTAGTTTCCTAGTTTTTTGGTACTTCTGGTACTTCTAGTTTTCTAGTACCGATGAAAACTAGGGTTTCACTTTCCCGGAGTTCTATCCACTGATAATGTGCACCGAAGGTGCCAATGAGTTCCTTAGTCTATGGTGCACTTTTCTAGATGATATTTGGGTTGCAATTCCTATTTAACAAAATCCCTAATTTTCTTGTATGGAAACAATGACATTTTTCTTTTTCTGTGAAAGATGCTCTCTTTAGTTTAACCTTGATACCATGTTAAAGTTTCTTTCTTAATCTGTTATTATTACTCTTCATTATAACAATAGCATAATAAGGATCTTACTGAAAGAAACAAAATCACAGAGTACACAAGCATTTATCCTGGGAAACCCTCAAGGGGAAGAAAACCCAACAAAACTTCTTTAATATAGATTCAATAACCAAGTACAATGTCTCTCACAAGAGAGATCTCTCACCAAACAAAAGATCCACTAGAAACCCTAACCATAATAGAGTAGCACACCACTTACACCAAGATAGTCCTTCACTAAGATGACCTTCACATTTACTGAGATACTCTTCCTTGTAGTTGTGTCACTTCTCCTTGTAGTTGTGTCACTCTCATACTTCCACACTTGATGGAGAGAGCTTGATGAGTGTGTACAAATGAGGTGCTATGCCTCTTATAAATACAATTTGTGCCTCCCCATTAATTAGGTCAAGGATGACCTACACATTTTATCTTTCTAATTTACTTTTGACATGTTTAGGCACAATAGGGCCGACTTGTCAATATATATATATATATATATATATATATTACTTTATCCACAAAGGGGATAAGAATATTCTTTGCAGTTACACTATTTTAACACATCTATGATTCATTTTTGTTATATTATTGGATATCTGAGATATATCTGTATATTTCTTTATTATATCTCCACTCTCATTTTGTGCTGAAAATAATCTAGATCATGCATGTTTCCACCCCTTTCCCCAAACTTATTAATGCCTCTCTTTTTGCACACTATTTGACCCACGAGGATGCCTTAATTGACAAGTATAGTGCAACCTATGAAGATGACATGAATTAGGGTTTCCTCAGATTTATCAGCTCTCCACTACAATCTCAAGAATATTGCACTTCCTTTCCTTTGCTACCTTAGAAAATTGTTGTTTTAAACCAATAAACAAAAAACACTAGACCATAACATTCACAAGAAAGATAATCAATGAATAAGTGTGTGTGTGTGCATGTGTGTGTACTTGTGAATGACTCCTTGAGGTGTATTTATACTTTTTTCTAGGAAACTCCTCTCCTTAATTTAGGGATTCTAGGGTTTTCTTGTTACAAAAACTTTACCCTTTCATTCATTAATTTGTAAGCAACTAGGGCTTCTTGACCATTCTTTGGGGATTCCAACTTTACAAGGTCATATCTCCCTAACCGTGAGGAACCACATGGCGTTCCACATATCACCAGAAACAGAATGATGTGTACTCTCCATCCATGATATTAATACATATAATTTCATTTTTCTTCATGTCCATATACCTCAATCAAATTTGGGTCCCATGACCACACCTCTAGAGCTACATGTAGACTATGCTATCACATGTAAATTTTCATATTAGCTTTTAGTTGTTATGAAATTATCAAATGGTAAAAAAGGGGGCTACATCATATAAAGAGCCTTACAGGAAGAAAACAAGTCATTAAAGGAAATTTTACATTATACAAGAGAGAAGGATGGAAAGAAGAGTCTCAATTTGTTGGCCCAAGTGGAAATTCAACGACTGTGAAATGCTCAATGAAGATCATGTTTTTGAGGTTTTCTCATGTTTTGGGATTGACATGTGAAGGTAAAACCTTGAAAATTCATTTTGTCCAATGCAATTTTGATGGCATGTTTGCAGTCATGGTTGATAATAGGATTTGGATCAGTTGAGGATAAAATAATGCAAAGGAAGTTTTGATATAGTAGATGAATGGTATAACATATGGGCATACAAGTATAAGGCTTGTAACAGAACCTAATACATATACGTTTCAAATGAGGATTGTAAAATCCTCCATTCAAATCAGTCTTTTGAATATGGAGCAATCATGGCACAATCTATTGACATCAGATACAAATGCGAAAACCATTATATAGACTGCACATAGCTATAATGAGGATTGAAGTTAAAAAAATCCCAAAACAAAGATTTTGCAACGAATTTTGGCACAATGTGAAATTTCCTGTAGCAACAATTTTGCAGCAAATATGTATTTTCATCATATCTACAAAACCGTGCATCCATTTTCCACAAAATTTTGAGGGAAGATGCATCAGGGTAATATGAAAAAACTTGTTTAATCCCAAGTCAAAATTATTCACGGTTTTCGAGAAATGAGCCACCATCACCTACAACCATTTTGGGTTTGTTTTGAGAACCGTGAATTCAGTTTCGCTCAATTTTTTTTTTGGAGAAGCATTATAATGTTATTAACCTAATGAAAAAAAATCATCCCAACCCAGTTCGCCATTTGAGAGAAAAGGAGAAATTACCAATTCGTTGTGAAATTACTGAAAACAAAGTTTTCGCAAAAAAATTCTCAGTTCCCTTCGAAATGGTACAGTCAACACAGATCAAGCCTATTCAACTTCCATCTAAGGAGAATGTGTCAATTCATCATTAGGATCAAAATATCAACCTTTTTTTCCACCAAAGTTGTGTAGATGAGATATGAAGCCGTTGTATTAGTTAGCTAAAATTAAACCCTAAAATATAGTAGTTTGGTGCAATTAGTTACTAATCTATTGTAACTCCTTCCAAAATTAGAAACCCTGAATATTTCGACCCTCTTGAGATAGAATGTAATGTAATCCTATATATTGTAATGAAAAGAATTATAGAGGGGTTCGAGTGGAAGAGAAGAGACTAGTGTGCATTGTATTTTGATGGTTGAATATTAATAAAGTGAATCAGTAACATAAGTACAAAGTTGTTTCACCCCAAAGATTCGTGTGTTAGTGTGTTCCAAATGTGTGTTTTCCCTCATGTGTATGCTATCTTTTTATTTTTTCCATATGAATGTTAAATATCCAATCCTTAATTGAATGAAAGTGTTTCAAAATTAATTATTGATGGTGCTCTGAGGACTTTTACTTTCCTTCTAAAGTTGAACATGAAATTCATCCTTGTTTGATGCTTTATGTTTGATGGACTGTGAACCCTTAATTCTTCCCCCATGCTACAACAAGTTTTATAGCTTGGAATACATTGTCTACCTCACCTTTTCCTACGATTTTCTCACCAACTAGTTATTGATCATTTTATTTATATTTTATCCATTGACTCCATGCCCAATGGTTTTATCCTCTTCTTCATCAAACACATCATAAAATTTATGCCTTTACCTATAGATCTAGCCATTGTGCTTATCAAATAACCAATATTTATGTGGCTGAGTTATAACAGAGAGATCCCTCTCTATATTTTAAGGGCTAGATTCCAATCCACAAGTTGGTTTATGGTTACCTCGTATTTTTCCTCTCATAGCCAAGGAAAATTGCAAAGTGATAAAATTTTGGTGGAACGAAAGTCAAATTTTCCATGGGAGATATATATTAATGTTCCAGATGTGATTTATTATGGTGAACAAATATCATAAATGTAAGTGGTTATGTACCATTCACCTGATGAATCCAATAATGATTCAATCAAATTCAAAGAATTTGTTGGAGGATGAACCTTGTTGACAAAAACATAAAGGGACAAAGATCCAGGAATCAAAGTTCAAGTTTTCTCCAAGATGTAATATTATTTTTTTATCAATTACCTCTTGTCTTTCCTGAAAGTATTAAAATATTTTTCCATTGCTTAGTGCATTCAAACAAAGACCAAATAACTACTCTTGTATATCCTTCTTTAAAAACTATAAAAACAATTCCTCCTTGCATAGATAATCTTGACCAAGATCCTTCATCTAAATCACTTGATATCAATGATCAATATGGTGAGCCTCATGAGATCAAGGTTGATGTCATATCTTCTGTACATAATTGTAATGCCTCCAAAATCCAACATAGATACATACCACTTCAATTGCCTCACATCCTTCATGATTATCCTACAAAGAATTATAAATACCTTCCCAGATTTGATGGAGTACTTGTCAACCTTACAAATGAAAAACATGCCCAAGCCTTTGAGCATTTCATTGACCTTTTTGAAATTGAGCATGATTATTTTTGTATGAGATATTTTTATTAATCACTGCAAGGGGATGATAAGAAGTGGTTTAGGTATTTGCAGCCTAAATCAGATAGTTCATGGGAGGAATTGACAGATGTTTTTCTGAAGTTTTGGGTTGAGACGAAGTCCTAGGATCAATATATTTCAGATTTTCATGCCATGAAAAGATGCAAGGATTAAAATGTATCAATGTTTAATAAAGGTTTCATAATTTGTACTACAAGATGCCTAAATAAATCCATTCCTCTAAATTTGCTTATAGGTTGTGTTATGCAACAACCTTTCATCAAGACTTATATTTTCTTCTTATGGTGAGGAAGTCCTTGACTATGAAAAGATGTTCTATGATTCTTAGGAAGTCGAAGATAATGTTCTATCATGTGGTAAGTTCTCGAATCAGACTGGAGATGAAGCATTGAATGTTGAAGAATGTCATGAGAATGAGCATGATCAACAAGTTGTTGATTTGGATCCATTTTGTTATAAGTAGAAGGTTGATTGTTTTATTAATTTTCCTGAAGTTTTCAATTGTGATATTTTTGTAGATGAACATAATCCACTTCTTGAATAGCAAGTTGTTGTCCCAATTTTCCTAGTTGATGACATTGCAGGGGTTTATGATTTACCCATATATGATGAATATGATGTTGATTTTCAAGAACAACCAGTTGCATTAGGAAATTTTATTTTTCAAAAGACTAATGAAAGCACTCAACCTATATATCATAGTTATGACATTGAAAATGAAGAAAATTGTGAATTGGCTGAAGGTAATTCTTTTCCCTTATGCTTTTCTTAATTCAAGTTGCTAAAAAAATATTTTGAAATCAACAATGGAGCAAAGGAATTTGAGATGATGATAAGCTACATAGAATTTTTGGAGCACAAAGACAATATTATAAATAAACAACAATATTCTCATGTTTTTTATGATCTTGTAGTTTGTTATATGGAGGATTTCAAGAGTCAAAATTTACATCCATTGTTCAACTGTGAATCTGAAAATAAGGATGATGAAGAGTTAGTATTGCAGTCAACAATGTTTTCTTATTCATAAGATTTTTGTTTGCACTAGTCTCAACAAAGTTTTCAGCACTTTCATGACATCCATCAGTTGGATTCTCATTGATGCAGGAATGAAGTTGGAGAGTAAAGGAAAAAGATAGATTATGCATGTATGATTTTTTATCTAAAAATATGACGAAGACTTGATAAACTTGATTAAATTAATTTGCAAGTAAAATGTTATGTGTTTAATGCAACTGGATCAATTTGCAACACATAATGATGGATTACTTATGTAGAAATAAACATAGACAGAATCAGAAATCATTGAACATAAGACATAAACACAGCAACTTGATAAAGGAGTTCACCCCACTCCGGGCTACATCTCCTGGTCCAGCCTCCAAATGGATCTTTTATATTAAATTTCTCAAAGTGATTAAAAACAAGTATTACAGTGCTCAAATCAACAAAATGACTGCTCCAATGGCTCCGCAGCATGCCAAAACCCCTGTCTAGGCTCTGACGGCACCTGAAACGGTCGAAAAATGAAGAAGATAGCCTCCTCTGAAGTCTCCCTCCTTCTTTGTTGTCTCTGGTTCTACAATCTGTACATCTCCAACCATGAACCTGGAACACGCTCCAAACGCGCATATAAACCCAGCACCGAGCGGTTCCAAAAATGGTCCAAACTGTAGGACGGTTTGGACGCCTCTGGCCCCCAACTGCCTAACATTGGGTCATATGGTCATACGACCAAAGGCACGGCATCAAAGTAGTTTTAAAACCGTGCAACGGGCGTAACAACCCGTGCAAGTTACAACCGCGCGCAATACAATGTATAACATAATATAACAAAATCCCGTGCATAGATATTATGGGTCGCGGGTTCCAAACCACGCGCCCACATAATATATATATACCACAGTTTTTCCCGCGCACAAATATATATTACATGGCATATGTTTATATATGGTTTAAACTTTAAGTTATGGGTCGGGGCTAAGCCCCGACCCCCCCCCTTTCCATATAATACAACACGCAAGTTTAAATGTATATTYRTATGCTCATATAACAAGGAGMAAGTTCDGGTATGTTGKCTAGYGYRTGTATGTTAAAKCTTTACCATGGGGGSAGGTCCYGGGGTCAAACCCCGCGGACTCCCAATATCTTTTACAAAGCCAAATTAAACATAAATGAAGTGACACRTGTCAGCTTATGATTGGACAACRAACAACCAACCAATGTGYGCCACGTCACCCCTCTGCCATGTCAGCAACATGGTACGGCCCTCCACGTGGCCGTACGGACTGTACGGACAGGTACAGTCAGCACTCCAATTTTGACTTGTTTGACTTGACGGTAAAATCGCGATATCTCCTCCATACGGAATCCATTTGCGAAAATAAATATACCGCCGGAATCAGGAAAAAAAGACGGACACAATGGAATAGTTTTCGTCTCAATCCGAGCACTTTGAAAATTGAGCAAATTTGATCCCCTGATCAATTTTCTAAGTTTAATAAATTATCAGTGCAAAAGTACTAAATGGTCTTACCAGAGATTCATGTGCTAGTGTATTGAAGTCTATGTTTTTCCCCTTTGTGTATGTTTATATTTATATTTGTGTTTCATTTGATGTGATATTATAGCATTTAATTGAAATTATATGAATTAGAATTCATCCTATGATTGATGCTCCAAATTCATACAATTAAATACTTCACCAGTTTCTTCTAAAGTTAAACACAATTTAATTCATCCATGCTAGATGCTTTGTGTTTGATGGGTTGTTGAATCTTAAGTCCTCCACCACACTACAATGAATTTTGTTACTGAAAATACATTATATATCTTTCCTCTTCTTCTTAGAGTATTCTACAACCAATCACTGACAATCATTAATGATTCTTGATTTTGACTCCATTCCCAATGGTTACTCTCTCCTAAATATGCCACCAATTTTACAAACTCCATCCTTATCTGAAGATCTAGCCATTGTACTAATTGAAAAACTAATAAGAGAGATCCCTCTTTGGATTGGAAGGGCTAGCTTCCAATTTGAAAGTTGGTCTCTGGTTACCTATGGGTTTTCCTCCTACAACCAAGGAAAATTATAGAGTGATAACAGACTACATAAAATGTACCCAACTAACTCATCATCAATATCGATCATACAAATGCCAATCAACTTTCCAATATCTCTGGACCTCTGCAAGGGTTTACATCAATCTCTAAGGGTTGACATCAATATCCAAGATCACTCTCCAAGGGTTGACATCAATGAAAAACATCTATGACAACCAAATGTCCAAGCCGACTATCCAACACTAGGATCAAATCTAAATTATGAGTGGATATATTGATTCTCCTATCCAACATATTTCTAATTACTACTTTCTTGCTCATTTCTAAACATTGAGAAAAAAGTCATAGTCAATTGAATATTGCCAATTCACCCCTTTTGTGCACCTTTCTCCGTGGTGCAAATGATCTCAAACACCAAATTTTTACACTTATAGAGGTAAATATGTCAAGAAACAAGAAATGTTTTTTATTTGACATAGATAATAATGCTAACATTTAATTCATAGTAACTCTCAGATTGTCAAGCTGATGCTCTAGTCAAAATTTGCACCAATATGGATATGACAACTTTGTTCTTTTGCACTTTCTCTTGAAAATTTTAGCCATGTTTAAGCAACCCTACACCAACTCCTTTTAATTTTTTCCACAAATCCAAATAGGTATTTCTATGGGGGAAAATATCGCTAATCCAAGTCTAGTGACTAGACAAAGCCATGACACTTTAAAAGATATAATTACTCCTATTCTACCCAAATCCAATAAGACCTAATGACAATTCAGGAAAGGGAGAGTAAATCAAAGTATGCACCTTAATTATTTTCATCTGTAGTAGATCCTTTCCTCACGTTGATCGCTCCTGGGTTGCAGGCCTCCTCCCAATGCTGGCCTGAAACAAATTCAAAGAACAATATAGAACAACATATGCATAATCACTAAGATCATTTAAAGTTCTATATATTCATGAAAACCATTTATAAATATAAACAAGAAGACACATATATTTGGGACAAGAAGATTCTCTTTTATTAATAACAATATGGTAAGATACAACCTTAATCTTCTCGATGCCGCTTCACGAACCTTGCATGGGTTCCTCTATTTAGACCCCAAGTGCACCATTCCCAAAGTGAGATCCTCACAATCAACATGCCAATACAGGGAAATGGATCGATTGTATAAGGAGGATAAATGATTGGAAATTTTGAGGATGAAAACTCAGAACAAGATGCAAAGGCTTGGAATGCAAGGGAGAAAATTTGGTAGAGTTCACTTGCCTCTTCTTTCATATATCAAAATGACCCCACTAGGGCCCCTTTATATGGATAAATGATGTTTATTAAGTTGTCAGAAGGGATACAGGAAGTTAAAAGGTTGTGCAACCTGACATAGCCCGTAAACTCCGCCCGAAAGCATGAATTTTTTTATATTTTACAACTTTTTAGAGTATACACGGGTTATGAGGTATGTAACTAGTATATGTACGTGCGTTGCATATGTAGAAGGGTTCATACACCATACAAAAAGGTTGTTTTTAAGAGGAAACTCAACAAAAATGGTTGAAAAATGTGTAAATGAGTAGTTCAATGTTAGAAATGCATAGTAGTGGCATCTTGAGATATAATAGATGGCCCCTAATGTGTGAGGTCAGAAGAGAAATTGATGGATGAAATGAATTACAACATATTTAATAAAGTATTAAGGCACCGAGTCAAGTGATCCCAGATGAGCATTTTTGACCATCTCATCTGCAAAAGAATAATAATAATCATCGAGGTGGGCATACCCATGCTCAAGACAAACTAAGCATGGATGCAAATCAAGTACATTGCAGATCTATTTCATATATAGTAATCATGGCTGCATGACTAATGTGTATGCCAGTAAAGATTGTAGCTGCAAATAATACACAACCGATCTACATCTAAAAATCATCAGAAGATATACAAATACAATGTCATATGAATCCTAAGGAGGCATAAATGCTTGTATCTGGAGATGATAACTTCATAACTCTTGAAATATCTTGAAGATATTCAAAACTATCCTGAGGTCTTCAAAAAGATGTTGTGGAAATACTGGAGGTGTTGGACACACTGACCACACTAAGAGGTGGGGGGGTGTGAATGAGTGTAGGTCTCTTTTTCAAACTTATCTTCACAAAACTCCTTAGTTAGCAATCACCTTTTACTCATCACTTATTACTGTCATTTATAACCAATTAAATGTAAACATATATCAACAACATATACCAACAACATACATCATCAATAAGTCATCACCACAAGGGACACAAAGAACACAAGATGTATGTACAATTTTATTTTTATTACGGACTAAAATCCTTGGGTTATCAGCAACAACTGAATAGAGTTACAACTCCACAAGAGCACCAGCTCTGTAATGCAAGACTCAGCTTACTCAAATCAACAACAACTAAGAGGAGGATTCAATCCTTAATAGATACCAATATGTCAAAAGGTACGCGACCTGTCAGTAGTGTAGAATGTGTATGTACGCACCCTACCAGTAGTACAACTCGTGTATGTATGTAATCAACCAGTACTGCAGTCTGCGTATACCTTCTAATCAATTAGGGTTTTCTCTTCTTGAAAAATCATATCCTCTGCAACCTTTAGTCACATCTAATTCTTCCTTTCACTGTCCAATATGTACCATAACCAATCACAACACATCTATTCTCTCCAACAACTTACTCACGCTCCTCAACCATAGAATATGAATGTTACTCAATCATAAGTAACCAGTATACTATGGAAAGCATATCAGTACTGAAACATAAAAGTGATGCTCACTCTATCAATCAACCAACATAAAACATATAAAAAAAATCATACCAAGAATGCCTTAGGCATTCACCATACAATAAGAAAGAGTATCCATCAAGACAACTATGTAACCATACCATAATTTATAATTTATATAACATATATGAGCCCATAGAATGAAAATATGGAACCTGCTTCAGCCTTCAAGATCCTGGCACTAGCTCATACTCAAATATTCATGAATTCTACCAACTGTACACACTCTGACCTCTTTTAGCTCACTGCACCCCACGTATGTACACTCTCTGGCCCACTATTTCTCGCGTACTCCTTCAAAAACTAGGGTTACTGAACTTCCAAAACTTTCATCGTCAATATCTCAAATTTATAGAAACTCTGATGTGTCCATGATATCCTCCAGTCAATCTCTCTCTTAGAATAGATCTTCAATATACTCTCAAGAGATGTCTCTACAGGAGACCCTTGCCTCTTATGTATACTCTCCAATTAGCTTCCTTAGAAACATCCATTAGGCCACTTTGTCCACATATCAACTTTATCCACATAACCACTTATGTCCAACATTGTCAAATTGTCCACTTGTCTATATATCCAATAGCCAGTTTTCCACTTAACCCACTTTCCTCATTTTAGAGTTAACCCTCTTATAACCACTTTCCATAATTAGAAAGTTCTCCATTTAATTTATTATTTAAATAATCATTTTTGACTTTGTCAATTCACTTTATTATTTAAATATATTATTCTTTGTAAGAACTTTGATTTCTTTGACCTTTTGGGGCTTGTAGCCATCATATGAGGTTCTTCCAACTTTGTAAGTCCATAAATCTCAAACTGTGAGGAGTTATGTGACATTCCACAAACCATCGGAAATGACATGACAAGCATTATCCATCTAGGATATTTTTACTAACAGATTCACTAATCTTCATCTCATTATTCCATAATTAAGGATGGGTTCTCTAACCATACTTCTAGGATAACTCATCCATAAAGTGTAATCCTGTGAGGGATTTCACCATAAGGGGAACACTTTGGATTTCATCCATTTGTACTCCCTATCAAACATGACAATAAAATAATGAGTCATCTTTACATCAATCCAACTATGCATTATATAAAAACACATTAATCCATATTCATCTATGCATATATGAATCATATATCAATGACAACTCATTGATCCTTTGACATCAATCCTTTAACATCAATACTTTGACATAAAACCTTTGACCATTGACATCACTCCTTTTACCAATGACATCAATCCTTTGGCATCAATGGCAACATGATCCAACAATCTCCCCCTTCGGCATTGATGGCAATACTAACATTGATGTCAACACCAATCATTTATGGAAACATGTAGATAAGGCATTGCTATACATCAATAGTCATGTCAATCACATCCATGTGACTATCTCTCCCCTTTTGAAATCAATGACAAATGATATTTCTCTCCTTGGGGCTGCTCCCCCAGCCTGAACTCTCCTTGCGGATACTTCCCCTACTTGAATTCCTTTGACCTTCCTCTGAATAATATATCCCCTTTAGAACAAGGGATATCACTATGATGTAATGTTGAATACATATCGCTCATGCTCCCCTTGTGACCATTTCTCCCCCTGGAACTATGTCTCTGTGCTCTTTCTCCAAGTATTTATCTTTGCATCTGATAAGTCTCTCCTCCTAGAATCATGTGAAGACTAACAACTCGCACTATGGGTATGTCTCTCCCTATCCTCTCTACAATATGAAAAAATGATACTACTACAAATTCTACTTCTCAACTAGACTATAGATCAACCGCTCTTTCTATGACGATCCTTGGACCTATCCATGCATCAAACTCATGCCATACCATACATAATGAACCAAAAGATATGTCAATAATGAATAGAGAATCATGAACAAAACATCAACCATGTACATCATGTACCATCCAATGTGCCAACCATGCACAACATCCATGTACATCAACCATAAGATACAATCAATGGAGTGTATCAACCATATGCTTCTACCAACATGCCAACCATGTGTCTCAACCAAGTTTCATATCATTTATGATATGCTTCCACCATGAACGAAGTGCCACAACCATGTGTCTCAATAAATCAAGTGTCTCAACTATGTCATATGTACATCATGTACCAAGGTATATGCTAAACAAGTAATATAAATGGTGTACTTTAGCCAAGTACTATTACCCACAAACATATACCATCTATGAGTGCATCAACATTTCACTAAACATGTATCACCAACTATACCAAGCAAGTGCATCAACCATGCACTGATACCACAACAAGATGAACTACAATCAAGATGTGTCCTCATACATGTATGCCATATCCACCACAAAACATGTGTCAATCATGCATCAACTATAGATCGATCTATGAATCTTCAATGATGTACAACATGACCACCTCATCAACTCATCAACTACATGTCCCAATATTTAGCTCAAATACATGCCAAATGCATGCACCAAGATATCCAACAAATATTCCTTCAATAATACATCATAAGATATATCAATGGAACTTAAATATGTATTAACCATTTATCTTAATAGATCTGCCTCAACCACCATTCACTTCAGCAAATACTAAGAATCCAAAACTTCATGTACTAGAAGTGTGCCTCAAATAGAGCAATTATATCTCTAGCTAGCATCATCATGACATATCTTCTAAAAAAAGTGCTATAAATTCGTTGTCACAACCAACATTGTTGCTCAAAAGAAAAATGTCTCAATCCACACTCTAGGGTTAGTACCATGCATCCATGATAGTCTTTGTTATAACCCTAAATTGCACCAGGCATGCATACCTGGCATCAGAC
Organism: Picea engelmannii; assembly: GCA_009831015.1. NCBI lineage: Eukaryota > Viridiplantae > Streptophyta > Pinopsida > Pinales > Pinaceae > Picea > Picea engelmannii. The sequence goes on from ML778521.1 coordinate 2,125,212, forward strand.
CATCTTACATGCTATGTTTTCCAAGCCATCACTAAACAACTCTTCTAAAAAACATTGTTTTGAAGGTGTACACACCCTACACCACTACTTCTCATGTACACACGCTTTCTGCACTACTGCAGCCCATGTACACTCACAAAAATCACGAAAAATGAAAATTGAAAAGGGATATGGGTTTCTGGGCCATTACTTAACCGTTTGACCGCCCATAGCCAGTCACCCCAACCGTTACTATCTCTTTTGGCCTATAAAATAAGTTGTTGGGGCCCCATTCCAAAAAGAAGCATGAGAGCATAGAAACTCTACCCATTTCGATATTCCCCCTTTGCCCCAATATTTTGCAACCACATTGTGAGTTTGAACTAGAATTACTTCTTCCTCCTTTTCAAATCCTTTCCATTTCCCTAGAGAGAACTGAAGAGGAGAAGAATATGTGGAAGCAATTGGTGCATGGTGAAGAGGATCCCAGGACCAAGTTCAAGGAGCAATGTCGGTCTCATGTTGTAAACGACTTTTGTGAGATTAATATAAAGAAGTGCTTTTTTCGTCCCGCCAAATGACGTCTTAAATATTTATGATTTGTTTACATTTCTTGGTTATGATGTCTAACCCACTAATCCATATATAGAATGCATGATTTTAGTTTCTTGTTTGTCCTTTTGGTGAATGTAGGTCATCCTTGGGATGATATTTGCAATCAGGAAACAACTGAGCACAAAGGGATCGACATCGAATGCGGAGTTTAAGGTATGCCTACCGGATCCCTATACTTTGTCTTTTATGTATGATTGTGGGGTAATGTTGGGATAGCTGATAAAAAGTAGGAGAATTTATATGGTTATCTCTACCTTCACTTTAGAACCTTAGTGTAGTTCGTAGATAGGTTTTCCCACTATAGTTGAATTGGTGACCGTACTGGGGAAGCCTCTAGGTTCTTTGGGGATATTTCTTTTGGGTGTTCTTGACTCAGTTTATTTACTGTTTTTGAGTTTCTGTAAGCTTCTTTGTCTTTAATGGATTATGGTATTCCATACCACTACTCCCTGCATGTGCTTAACTACTTGTTTTTCATTTTTTTTAGGAGCTGCAGAGGTGTACACAGCATGTAGTGGGCTTGCATGTGTACATACGCACCCTACCTTTGGAAAACCTCCGTACATAAGAAGGTTGTTGAAGTGTCAGTAGCATGCCTGTGTTGAGATTTTTTTTAAAAAGGAGGCAGTCATCCTCTTCCCTGTCAAAAGTCACACTTCTCAGGTGTTTTCTTGATCTTTCCCTGGTCTCTGTTATAGCAGTTTGTAGCCTAGGTATAACGTCAGGATAGATTTCTTTTCATCAAAATATTTCTTGTGTTTTCTTTAATAGGGTTTTTAGACAAGTTTGTGAGTTTGCTTTGATCTATCTGTTTGGTGTTGTCAGTTAATCCTTGCGATCTGCAATTGGGACATAAGTCATTTATTGGTCTTGAATTGTTGTCATTTTTCCCTTTTTTCCTTTAGAAGAAAAGAACATAATTCATTTTCAAATTTCTTGTTTTGAAGCATAAAACAATAAAAAAAAAATCTTTCATTTCTTTGTTTGGTAAAGTAGTTTAGGTTAGTTGCTTCAATTACCAAGGAAAAATAAAGTTTTCTTAAGTTCTTTACTTGAATTCTTCAGAAATTAAGTAGATCGTAGTCGAGTGAAATCTTGTGTTAAGTTTTTCTTTTCAAAGATATGAGAAAAGTAGTTAAGAAAAGTTTGGTGAAAGAATTTTAATTTGGAAAATATTTATTAGTGAAGAAGGAGTAGTTTGTTTTCAGTATCATCTTGTGCTCTTCTCTTTTGTGTCTTAAAAAGAACATCATTGGTTTCACTTCCGTTCCTCTTGACTTAAGAAAGACACTAAAATTAATTCTTAATTAAAAGTTATTAGACTTTGTGTTTGTAGGGTCCATCAATGCAGTGTAGACTAGAGCCTTGATTTAGGATTGGAGAGGAAACTCTTCAAGGCTACAAAAACAAACATAAGAGTCTCTGCTAAGGAGTTCTAGAAAGTCCAATAACCATGAAATTTATCTGGGAGCCCCCTCTAACACAAGGGCTAAACACGAGGTCGCGTGAAGAAAGGGAGAAAATATAACCCCTCCAAAGCTAGATTAGGCGTAGTGGGGAATGCATATAGAGGGCTTAGCTTGGGATTCTGTTGATCTCATTTGCCACAGAGCTTCATGGGTCTCAAATTCATTCAAGTTCCACAATCATCTTCCATAACACTTGATTTTTATACCCTTGATAGGTTTCGAGCTTGATACCCTACTCATTGCGGTCCACCCAACTATCGACTGTACCCTCCTGGTGACTGTTTGCACGCTGGCAACCTAGTTACCTTTTTATTAGTGAATTACACACATGAATGTGGGGGTATACCGTGGTACCTAGGGAAAATATCAGGCCACACTTTGTAGAGTATACCCAGAGGGTGCTTCCATATTCAATTTTCACTTGCACCGACAAGTTTCTCTAGTGTTGGTTGGTGTAACTATTCTTCCAACTAGCTAGTGTTGTGCTTGTCTTGTCTCATAGGAGATTTTTCTATTTTGTGTTGTTCTTTAAATTTTAATAGAAATACCTAGTGTGTCATTGATATTCTCACACTGTGGAGGATCAGGAGCTCCGCTGGTTGTAAAGGCTTCTTGTCCTGCCGCTGGTTAATCTGGAGCCACCTCCTCCATCGCTAAGGCAAATACTAGACCAACAAGGGTCTTTTGAGGTGACCGAGCCACAAGAAACTAAGCCCAACCCATATCCAAGAGGAGAAAATTTGATTCCAGAGGAACCAACCATTTTTTACATTAGAGAGGAAGCTCTTGGTCTGTGTAACCCTCTGATCATTGATCTATCAGTGCCCATCATCGTACAGGTTAAACCTTACAATAATTAGGTAGTGTCACAAGAAAATATGGAGACAAATGCTACTACTTCTTTAGGGAATACTCATATTCCCTCCACGACTGTCACTACAGGGGGTTTTCCACCTCCCAAACAACTATCATCGGTCTGAACCACCATGGTCTTGGCCACCTTTACCTCGGGCAATGGTATGATTTTATCTATGGTGGTGATCACTACTCCTTTCACCCAAAGTGCGACAGGTCCTCCGTTCTCATACGGGATTCCTGGCTTCGATACAAAATCTATCCTCTCCTACTCCAATCTATAGAATTTAGGTCTGGGGGTAGGGAGTTCATCCATTTGTAATCCCTATCAACCATGACCATAAAATAATGATTCATATTTACATCAATCCAAGTATGCATTATATAACAACACATTGATCCATCTTCATCTATGAATCTATGCATAAATTGACAATGACAACTCATTGATCCTTTGGCATCAATCCTTTGACCATTGGCATCAATCTGTTGACCATTGAAATCAATCCTTTGACCAATGACATCAATCCTTTAGATTCAATGACAACATGATCCAACAGGAGGATCTCGATCATCATGCAACAAACTTTAATGATTCTGAATGTGAACTTGACAGGACTCTCAGGATGGTCGACCCATGAAGGTCAAGAGACTTATCGTAGAATGAACGAATTGGGTTGTAATAATTTCTCTTGGAAAAGAGAATGACATATGAAAGGACTCAGGAAGCATGTTATTGACATAATTTTGTGGCACAAGAGGCACCAAAAATTCTCCATGTGTTTGGAAGAGTAACCAAACGAAGGAGGAAACAACTTAATGTAATGAGAAAGTATTCTTAAGGTCATACTAAATCCCAATGCTTACATAACAAACTAAAGGATGTTCTTTGTCCAAGGGTGACTAGATTGCTTCCAAAAAAAGAGAACGTTTCTCGTCCCTTCTTTTTGGAATATTTTTTTTTTCTTTTTCATATATTTAGCGAGCTAGAAAAAGAATAAAAGGATGCTATGTTACAAAGGATGAATGAGTGTCATGGGAAATAAAACTAGTTCCAATAGCATGGAACAAAACTAATGCTCAGTCCAAGGAGACATGTGCAAGATAGGGACACTCGGGAAAATTCCTCCATGGGTCAGGGTGTCAAATCGCAAAGGGAAAAATGTTGCAAGGCCTGCACCTAAGGAATTCTCTAAAAGTTTAGCAACAAAAAAATGGAGTCAATATTAGGAAAAATATGCAAGAGTGATACATGCAATGTGATTACAGATTGACACAATGAGCATCCTTCAATGTAAAGTTTTACGAGCCCAAAGAAGCTAAGCTCGGTGGTTTTTCACATTTAGAGAGTCTAAAAAAATAGTAAAAGAAGACTCGAGAGTGGTATTTTTTGTAAGTTTAGTCTCCAGGGCCTAAAAAAGAATAAAATCATACCAAGGACAACTCTTTTGGTCACTAGGGCCAGAGTATTCCTTTTTCACACATAGTCCAATCTGTTTGAAAAAGGGTTAAACTTATACTAAAAGGACGTCTCCTCAAAACCATTTTAACAAGTCTAACAAAGACAAGATCACTCAGTTATATTTTCAATTTTAAGGAGTTTGGAAATAGATTAACTATGAACTCCCTCATCCTTTTTCATAAATTTAGTCCACGTAGCCAGAAAAAGTGTAAAACATAACTTAGGATAACTCTCCCAACTAGATGTGTCTCTCAAGGTGTACCTTTTTCCTAGATAATCTATTGGTTGGAAAAAGGGTTAAACTTATGCCAATAAATTTTCTTTCTGAACCAATTAATGAGTGTGTTGTAGGAAAGTTCCCCTGTGGAAAGGTGAATATCCTCTTGGATTCTAGAGCCCTATACCAAGATAGAAAACATGCTAACATTGGACACTAAAATTCCTTTGAATCTAACTAACTAATCAGAAAGAGAAGGAGAAGGAATAGATTGTGATGCACCTTATTCCGATGTTTGTCATCGCTGCTCAAACTTGAGATTGATCTTCGATCTCCTTAGCATCATTTGACACCTACAATGCAATGGATAGTGAGACAAAGAATTCCTACTCTACTCTATAAGATTAATCCAATTAAATACATCTCTAAGAAAAAAATATGTAAAGAGACATAGGTTAAAAGGAAATAGGCCAAGCAATATATTAATGAGAACTCTTAAATATACTTACAGACTGTAGATGAAGTTGCAACAGCTTCCCCAAGTCCTCCTCATCCAACCCTTGCACAAAGCTCCCAAAATCATAGGTTTGATATCCTAAAGCTTTCTCCCAATACCATAGGTTTGATACCTCAAATCTCCACCATCCTCCTATATTCTCCATGGAAATCCCTCATTATATAGGATTTGGAGGCTTAACCACCATGGAGAGGATCTGAAATATATTTAGGGAGAAAATATCTCTTAAGCATTTTAGGGAGGAAATATTTCAACCATCCATGAGATCCTCCACCTTCCCTAAAAAATAGGAAACCAAATGTGAGGTGGATTCTCACACTTAATTAATTTATTTTTCATGAATATTAATAATAATTCATGTGCACTTAGTATTTTAGCCTTCATGTAATATATCCCTCCTCCACATTGACTAGGGATTGTGATATAGGTTATTCCATGGTGTTAAGGTGTATGAGACATTTATACAACACTTACGACACTTAGGGCGAGGTACCTAGGTGTGCAAATTTCATGTGTAACAGAATGCCCCCTAAAGTGTGAGGTCAGAAGAGAGAATGATGGTCGAAACACTTTACGAATATTTAATGCAAGGGTGTGGAGTTGGAGAACCTGGAAGAATCTTCAAACAACTTTCAAACATTATTAATATATGTTCCATCTCTTAGGCAGACATACCTATGCACGAAATACGATATGACTCAAAGCACAGTCATCGACCAATACACTGTGGATCCATGAAAAATGTTGACTAAGGATATGGCCACCAAATATACAATGTGGATCCATACCTCCATGATATGAACTTATCGTAGCCATAAAAAATACATAATGGAGCTACGAGATGATAAAACATAGCCATAGACCAATACAATGTGGATCTATGTGATAGTCTATACATCAACATAGCCATAGACCAATACAATGTGGATCTATGTGATAGTCTATACATCAACATGCTCCAATGATCTCCCTCGTAGCCTGGGAAAAGCAGTTTAACATAATGAATGCTCAACCCAAGGTCTTTGTCCTAATCTCGATATTATATGAATCTATCCATGTGTATACATGTTTTCATGTCGAACATGGTAGAAACCACTTGATTACTGGTCATTGATGTAAATCGTTAACAAGTGCAAGTGAAATCACCAATGATGTCAATGACTCCCAAGGTACCCTAGTACATTCCAACGAATGTGAATAAATGAGTTGAGGTCTAACATTTGTGGAATCATCCGATCAGAGGTCAATGATGTAAACCCATTGTCAGAAGCGAGGAGGCCTGCCATTGAGGCATGCAGGTCCCAAGGTACTAATTGGTTTCTAATTCTAATTCCCAGATGATGTGTTGAAGTCGATAGGAAAATACTCGTCGAAAGAGGGCCTTGATGTATCCCCCATCATCGACATGACACTAAAATAGGAAAGTGATGTAATATGGTGAATCAAATGAGTATGGAATGACACAGAAAATGGAAGCTGGAAATACTACAAATAGATGGTTTGAAGTGAAACTTCCCTTGAACATGATGAGGCATGATGACTGACTTGGTAGCACTAACTCGACAAGTACCAAAATTTTAATGTGACGACAATAAGAGCACTCTTCGAATAGACAAAAAAGTATGGTGACACATGGAATTGGTATGACTCAGAGACAAGCAGATTACCGAACTGTAAGATGAGACAGAAATAGGAGCCATGTTCAAGGGAGACAAAAGATGCCATAAATGATTCTCAAAAACTTGACCCACTTCCTTGAATTTCCCCCCCACTCAGATAGATGAGTAACTCGTTTTAATTTAACGATCTCGAGGAGGGTAACACATGCTCGATATAACTCGCCTTTGTTAAGTTCATCTTCTTTTTTTTAATGAACTAGAATAATTAAGTGTTTGTTCCCATATGGGCCCTTCAATGTGAAGTTTAGAGAGTCCAGAGAAGGAAAACTCGGTGGTTTTTCATGTTTAGAGAGTCTGAAAATAACTTAAAGGAGACTCCGGGGTTTCCCTTCTTTGTAATTTTTGTCTCGCAAGGCCGAAAAAGAGATAAACTACCACTCTAAAGACGCCCTTTCAAACCTTTTAATGAGTGTGAAAGAAAGCAAGATCACTTGGAAATCTTTTCATGTTTAGAGAGTCTAAAAATATCTTAAAGGAGACTCTAGGGGGTTCCTTTTTTGTATAACATTTACGAGTCTGAAAAGTGATAAAAGTCTACTTGGTTACATTCTCATGTTTTTGTGAGAACGAGAAAGAAAAAAGACTAAGCTCGGTATTGGTTTCATATTCATACAAGCTTGAAACAAAATTAAACTATGCTTGTAAATTCCCGATGTAATTTCCAAAGGCAGGGATACCCATGGATGGTTGGTACTTTTCCCCTAGCTTGAAAAGCTAGTGGCATAACTCCAGTATGATAATCAAAGGCTAGAGACATGCCCCCCCAAGCTTCATTCCATTCATCGATTTTGAGGTTGTCATGAATTTCTGTACTAGATGGAGAAAAAAGATAAGGGTGGATGAAAAGAAGGTTCAAATGCAAGACCTAACGAAAGAATTGACTTGACATATATGAGATATAGCTAAAGATTCGAATCGATATCTACAAGATCTAGTGAAAATAATCGACTCAATAAGAGAGATGACTGTTTCATTTTTTAACGAGCTTGACACATAAAAAGAACTATGCTTAAGACTATGGGTTCAATCCCTCAATCTCTATTACATTTTTTAACGAGCTTCCCACATAGAAGAAAACTATGCTCATGACCTCTGTTGGATCATGGATTCTAAGAGGACAACTCGCTGGAAGGAATACATGTCATGGGACAACCATTAATCATGGCTTCATCTTCGCTAGATAGAATAAAAACACTCTGGAAGGAAAACATGTCGACAACCTCGATAATGGTAGGGAGATCAGGCTCTACAAGAACTATCAAATATATCACCATGTCAACTACCAAATCTAAGTCATAAGAGACTGAGCTCATAGTGAGAGGCTCATCTTCATCGGTAGCTGAAGTCATGGGAGATAACACCACATAATTGACATGTGGCAGGGGCAATACCATTTTCATACAAAACCATTTAGGGAGGTCATTGAGTTGATGGTCAAGTTAGGGCCAACAAACAAAAGTTGATCAAGAACCACAATTCTTCCATCATGAGGGAAATATATCACATGAAAAAGAGTGGACACAATAGCTTTCATGGCATAGAAATAATCTCTCCCAAGGAGTAAATCAAAATCCAAGGGGTCTTGGACTACCATAAAGGTTGATTGGTTCTTCTTCTAAAAGCTAACAGATTATGTGTAACCAACACAAGCTGAGGATAAACCAAAGATTTTCAAGCAATAGAGGACAAAATACTAAAGGATGCACCTTCATCTATCAATGTTTGAGGAATGTCCAGACCACAAACCTGTACTATAATATTGAAAGGAATGTTAGAGGGAAGATGAGGTCCAGTTAGCACACCCCAATAAAAAAGGATGGCCTCATTACTTCGAGGGGGTTCCACGGGAGAAGGAGGAATTCCCCCCAGCATGGTAGCTTCGGTATCAACAATAAAAATGTGGGAAGTATCGGGTTTACTCTCTATTGGGAGAGTAGGATCGACCGATGATGAGATCATATTGACCACTTGGGTTGCATTCTCCAAGGGGAGAATGGGGTCAAAATATGGAAACGGATCGACCGCTTGGGTTTCACTCTTTGACGAGGGAGTGGGATCGGATCGACCACTTTGTCAACTAGTTCAACTAAGGATGTGACCAAATATACTACCTTATCAATCAGATTGACCGATGAAGGGACCAGATTGATCATTCCATCAACTACATTTGGGTTGAGAGTAAGGCTGTAGAAATCCGTCGGAAGTTGAGGTTGGGAAACATTCATTTCTTCCAGTAATTTTGATGCTTCGTCCATACGAGGGAAAAGGTGATTTTGATGACTCCCTCCGCCTAACCTACATGAGAACTTGACCCTACTTTTCTTCTTCCCAATGGTATCCTGACTAGTTAATGGGAGGTCAACAACATGTTGTTTAGAGGCTGACGATATGGGTTGATGAGGGTGTGTAGACCATTTTTATATAACCTTGGATAGACTAGGGAAATTCTTAAGAAGATGGCTACCCTTACAAAGCCTATAAGGGTACTTGGGCTTACAGGTTGTTTGGGTGATATTGGCATCATCAACACTCCCAACATAAGTATCAGTAATCGGTTGTTCTCCAACATGTTTGGAAGTAGTTGAAAGTTTGGACCCTTGCTTATTTTTCTTCTTCTTGATATTCATTTTCTTCTTATTATTATTCATCGGGTTACTAGCTTCAAAGATTTCACTCGACGAAGAATATGAATCGAAAGAAGACCTTGAAATTGAAGAAGGCGAAGAAGATATTACTGGTGAAGAAGGTGAAGGATCAACATGAGTTTGATGTTATTGGGGGGAAGTGCTTAAAACAGAAACACTTGCTACATTCAAGATTACTGGAGTGGAAAACAACCATATTGATAACCCAATTGTGAGACCTGGAAGGATCAAAGTAACAATGTAAGGAGGACCAATGTTTTTGTAACAAGGAAAAATAAAAGGTTCCCCCGGATCAGGGGTTTCTTCAACTAATGCCATTAAACACAGATCCAACTTAGAGTCTTCTAGGGAAAATAAAAAACACACGCTAAAAATCTAGGAAGCAAGAAAACAAAGAAAACATTCTTAGAATGAATGCACTAGTTGGTGATGAAATACAATGCCACGAGAACAATATAATAAGTGGTTGATATAGAGTGGGTGGAAAATTTACGTTGATGACCTGCTTAATGGAGTTACACCCTAATACAATATCCCACACATAATCATGGGTATACCCTCCAAGGAGCCTAAGTGATTTTGGCCAATGTCGATTCCAAGTACAACGAAGAATTCCCCTTCAACGTCACCTTGTTTATTAACCTAAAGATAAATTCCACTAAGTTTACCAAATACTACAATGATTCCTGGGGAAATAGTTGACAGTCCGATACACGCGCAAGGGCAGGGTAACTGAGCCCAAAATCGACTTGAGAAGACCCGCACAAGGTTGTTTTCTCAAGTGACCCCCAATAATACATGTAACCACTACAATGATACCAACAAAACATGGTTAGTCACTCTTCTAGTCTCAATGTGAGCTCGTGATTGACCCTTGTGTGAGAAGGGATTCCCAGGAAAAAATGTAGTAAAGGTATATCACCACTCCCTAACTCAAGATTTTATGTTTGTTTACATATTTGGAAAGTTATCTTTCACACCTATTCCAAAGCCCTACAACTAATCTAATGTAGGTTTTCTACCAATAAAAATATCTAATCAATTTTTATAAGCTCTTTATTTTAAGGATGTTCTTACTCAAGAGGAAAATGGTGTGGACTAAATGATGTTTTGACCGACTCTAAACAATGCGAAGAAATACGAATGCAAATATTTCACTTCGATGAAAGCTATATTATGAGAAGGAGACAATGTTTATCATTCCCAGATGCACAATGTCCCAAAATTTTATTAAACTTATCAATATCAATATCTTCAAGGAATAATCCAAAGAGACTGTACACCAAGACACGATTCAAGACCAAAAATGTCAAAAACCATGCAATTTTTCTACTTTAAATGAAATCTAGTTTCACTACCCAAAAGAAAGAATGAAGTTATATTCTTTGTTTGATTCTAATGTATAAATAAATTAAATGAAAATCCTTTAATGCTCCACCACTTTCAATTAAAAGAAAGAGTCAGATGCAGATGTAAAAGCCATGAAGCAAAAAGGGCTTCAAACAAAGCATGCATTCAAAGCAATGAGAACTAAAAGAAAAAAAGTAGGAGATAACATGTTCTAACAAGAACTCAATCAAGGATTCAACAACCAAAAAGAATTCAAGGAGTACAAGAAAATGCAAAGAAGAATCCAAGAAAAGACAAGGAGAAAGAGGAATCACTCAAACTGTCCTGACAAACCAAACATAAAGAAAGGGAAATTTAACAACTATGAAAATGTCCCAAGCTCCAGTAAAGACAATAGGAAGTGATAAGTACCAAATCTGAACCTAAACAACTTCAAAAACCAACATATAGAGTCTGGGTAAATACTTCTGTAAAAGAGACTGCAAAAAATCTGAGCATAAGAAGGCAGAAAACCTCCAAGAAAGAGACTAGCACTCCCTAACTCAAGGGAACTGTTGGCACAGAGGAAGACCCAGGGTTCAACACTTCAACAATGCACTAACAAAAGACTAACTATCATCTCTTTCAACAACACCTGCGAAGCATATGAAGTCTCACCCGAGGTAGAGGCAGGAGCGGTTACAGGACTCAAGTGTCTACAACCTATATGGGACACATATCTATGATAAAAACACTAACAGAGAACTTAGTAGTTAACATTCATCAGTATTTAACCCTTATTCACATCGCAGGTTGAAACCCTAGTTACAGAGTAGCACAGTATTCAACAAAGCAACCACAACATAGGATATACGTGGTTCACCCTAGTTTGGGGCTACGTCCACCAACTCTTCTCTTCTTTATTGTATTCTTTCAATCTTCTATGAGCACAGAGTCACAAGAACCCACTCCGCATAGCACAGGAGATCTGCGCACACCTCGCTAGATCATCCTTCCTCGAGCTAGGTTCAAGAACAAATCCTTCTTACAATCTACACACAAGATTCTTACAATCACTTCCACTTAGCTCTGCAAGTTCTTAACACACAATATGCATGAAGAATCCACAATTGTTCGCACTTATCTCACCGACCACATTGCACATCTAGGTCTCTCTTACTTACATCACCTAGCTTTCTATTTATACATTACAAAATGGCCTAAACATGGTTAAACCCATGGGTCGACATTGCATACCTGTTACATAAACCCTAAACCCAAAAATTCCCTAAGAATGGGATGATATCCTGTGATCTCCGCTTCGCCTTACACTTCGCCTTCGACCAACCTATCAAAGTCCTAAAATTGGTCAAATGTGACCAAGGTTCTATAAAACTTGGTCAAGGACCAATAGAAACAAAGCACTATAGTGATCTGTAAATCACTATAGGGGGTGCTGATAAGATATCAGTGCTCTGATATGCACTCCAAGGGAGTGCTACCCTTCCCATAAATTCAAAACATAGCCAAAAAATTAAAAAAAACTCACCCAGAATTCTTATAAATTGGTGAAATTGCTAGTGAATATGGGAGAAAGGTAATGGATCATGAAAAAATAGTAAAAATCAATTGATCCCCAATGGATTCACCAATTTATGTTGTAAGAAAATTCCCCTGTGGACATGTGAATATCATTTTGGATTTTGGACCCCTATATCAAGACAAAAAACATGCTAACATTGGACACTAAAATTACTTTGAATCTAACTAACTAATCAAAAAGAGAAGGATAAGGAAGAAAGTGTGATGCACCTTATTCTGATGTTTGTTCTCACTGCTCCAACTCGAGCTTGATCTATGAGCTCCTTAGCATTGTTTGACACTTTCAATGCAATGGACATCAAGACAAAGAAATCCTACTCTACTCTATAATATTAGTCCAATAAATTCCATATATAATGCAAACATATATAAAGAGACATAGATTAGAAGGAAATAGGCCAAGCAATATATTAATGAGAACTCTTAAATAAATACTTACAAACTGTAGATGCAGTTGCAGCAGCTTCCCCAAGTCCTCCTCGTCCAACCCTTGCACAAATCTCCCAAAATCATAGGTTTGATATCCTAAATATTTCTCCCAAGACCATAGGTTTGATACCTCAAATATCCACCATCCTCCTATCTTCTCCATGGAAATCCCTCATTATATAGGATTTGGATGCTTAATCACCATGGAGAGGATCACTCATCAGATCCACTAAAAAGTGATTTGAAATATATTTAGGGAGAAATATATCTTAAGGATTTTAGGGAGGAAATATCTCTTAAGGAGGAAATATTTCAACCATCCATGAGATCCTGCACCTTCCCTAAAAAATAGGAAACCAAATGTGAGGTGTATTCTCACACTTAATTAATTTCTTTTTCATGAATATTAATAATAATTCACATGCACTTAGTATTTTGGACTTCATGTAATATATACCTCCTCCACATTGACTAGGGATTGTGATATAGGTTATTCCATGGTTTCAAGGTGTATGAGACACTTATATGACACTTACGACACTTAGGGTGAGGTACCTAGGTGTGCAAATTTCTTGTGTAACAGGGTGTGAAAGAAACAAGGTCACTCGACGATATTTTCCTATTTAGGGGTCTGAAAAGGGATAAAAGAAGACTCTAGGAGGTTTTGTTTTTCGTAAATAATCTCCAAGGCCTGGAAATGTGATAAACCAAAACCAGGGAGAATGACCCTTTTTCACAAACTTACTCCCTTAGACCCGAAAAAGAGTTAAACTTATACCTCAAAATACTCTCCTAGCAAACTGCAGCTCCTAGGGCATACGTTTTTTGTAAAACTATCAATCCGGGATGAAAAAGGGGTAAACTATTGATGGAAAGATGTGCCTTTGAATTTCACTTTGACGAACATGAATGGAAATACGACCGCTCGACAATCTTTTTAATTTTTAGAGAGTCTGAAAAGATATTAAAGAAGACTCCTGAGGGGATCCTTTTCGTATGTAATCTAAGAGAGGCCGAAAAGGATAAATAATCTCTTGCTAGATGTTACTTTCATGGTTTAAGTGAGCTTGAAAGAATAAAAACTATGATCTAGGGGAGTCCCATGGGTATAGGCTAGAAAAAAGATGAAGAAGAAGGAAGAGGCTTCAACATAAATTCATGGTGGGACTAAAAGGGATTCCCAAGCCTACAGAAGACTCACAACAAGGATGGAAAAATGCAACACAATTATATACCTAGGGAATCCATGGAGATGAAGGCTCTACCACCTAATTACAACACTTCTAAAGAAACATGGAAGGTTCCATGTCGCACTTTGGTGGGATCAACCCTATGGCAAAGAGGATATTGTCAATAAAATGCAAAATGTAAGGTGGTATAAACCTACCCTATATGAGAATGGAGAAATCATAACTTCGTCATAGGATGATATAAATAGTACCCATGCATTAAAAATATTGAATCCAAAGAACATAAGACTTTTAAATTACCAAACAATCACCAAGAGGAACCAAAACATCCATCGAGTAAACAATAGGGAAGAAAACAGGGAAAAATAGGTCAACAAATGGTCAAAAAATCTATAAATATAGGTGAAAGGGGCCATTTTCACTGTTGCAATTTGAAAAAAACCAAAAAATAGTAAAACCCCTCTTTCTTCAATTCCAAATTCAGAGATAAACAATGGACGAAATCGAATCATTCTTGAACCAAGTAAGTACCCCTCTCCTTCTCTTGAAATTTTGTTCATTTTTCATGGTTTTTAGAGGAATTTTGGGAGCATGCACCCTAAATTTCCTGAAAATTGTGCATGTACGTGCACTTTCCATGCTCATCACATGGATGTATGCTAGGTTGGATACTCTCAACAAGCACACATTCACAATTGTCTTCAAAACAAGGCGTGTTAAATTTGTCAACATTGATAATCATTCTCCAATGAGAGGCCATATGGGCCACCCTGAGGCTAGCCAGGGAGATGTGGATAATCAACCAATCCTATGAGGCATTGAAAAAAGCTAGGGGGAATGTACAACCTCTGTGATTCAAACCAAAATTCAGGATGAACGAGATTCTTTGTAAGTCTAATGGAAAATTCAGGGGAAACATACAACCTCAGTGAGCATAGATAGTCTAGTGAAAAAGTAAGGGGGAATGTACAACCTCTGTGAGCATAGAAAGACTAGTGCAAAAGTCAAGGGGAACGTACAACCTCTATGATATTAGTCAATCCTTGTGAGCCATGAACAAAAGACAAGTCATCTAGCAAAAGTTAGGTTGAATATAAAATTCCTATGAGCTAGAAACAAACGATATTCCTAATATTGAAAATGATATAAATGTATTGATCTAGTGCTTTGGCACATGTAACATTATCCACCATGAAGAGAATTTAGAATTTCCTTGTAAAGAGTCGAGTTGTAACTAAATTCTTAAATTCTAGTTCTATTTTCGAACTAAAGTGTAATGTTGAGTTGCAACTGAAGTATCAATTCTAGTTCTATTTTTGAACTAAAGTGTAATGTTGAGTTGTAACTGAAGTCTTAAGTCTAGTTCTATTTTCGAACAAAAGTGTAATGTTGAGTTGTAACTGAAGTCTTAAGTCTAGTTCTATTTTTGAACTAAAGTGTAATGTTGAGTTGTAATTGAAGTCTCAATTCTAGTTCTATTTTTGAACTAAAGTATACCAGTCTCAAGTCTAGTTCTATTTTTCGAACTAAAGTGTAATGTTGAGTTGTAACTAAAGTCTCAAGTCTAGTTCTATTTTCGAACTAAAGTATATCAGTCTCAAGTCTGGTTCTAAGTTCAAACTAAAGTATGAAGCTGAGTTATGATTAAAGCATGAAAACAAGTTACTATTTTGATCCTCTCCTCTTCTCCTCTTCAACCTATATAAGCAGAGGTCGACCCCTCTCTTCAACACATTTTTTGATATGCAGGTTAAGGGAGATGCAATAGAGGATAATATCAGTGATAAAGAGCCAACATACCAAAGCAACATATCAGTGTTGTATATCAGCAATAGAGTTGCATATCAGAGGCATATATCAACAACATATCAATGTTGTATATCAAAAATAGAGGCAACATATCAGAGGTATATTTCAGCAAGGTCTCTTAGGACTTTTTCAGGTCAAAGTCATCTTGGAAAGATTTTTAAGAGTAGAACATTCATGGTGGATATTTGTAAGTGATCATACATTATTAATGCAATAAAGGAATATTTTTTGTTGGGGCTTTTATCTTTGTACAGAGTTTCCCCAGGGTATATGTGTTGTTGATGTGCATGCTTACTTATATACATAGTTATTTCTATTCAATTATGATTTGGTATTGTTGAAGTGTATTAAGCTAGAATCAAAGTGTTGAATAAAATAAAAGAATTAATCTGGATAAGAAATCAAGCTCATAATTTAACATGGTATCAGAGCTTAGGGTGTGTTAAACGTGTTGAAGTGAAGCAGCAGGTACACACATATCTAAGCTATCTTGATTAAGTTTCCACTGTGAGGTCCATGGTATCCTCCATTTCAGTCAGGGCTGAGGATAGGCTTGAAGGAGCTACCAAATTCAATGTGTGGAAGCTCCAGATAACAAATATCTTGCAGGATCATGATCTTGAGAAGTATGTGACCACAATGGTGGAGGAATCCATGAATAATGCAGGAAGAGTGGCCTTCAGGAAGATTCAATAAAAGACCAAGCGAATCATCTTTGACTCAGTCAAAGACAGTATAATGCTTGCAATGACTTTGTTAATGACTGACAAGGACTGTATGGATACCCTGGTGAATTTGTATGAGAAACAGGATCCAAGTTAGAAGAGGACACTTAAGAACAAGATTAAGTACTTGAAGATTGAGAAAGGTGAATCAGTGGCATCTTTCTGTTCCAGGATAGCCCAGATCAGAGATCATCTATTGGTCACAGGGGTGATAGTGGATGATGATGATTTAGTGCAGGCCATTTTTTACGGTCTTCCTTCTTCATGGGATACCTTCTTATCCAATGTAAGTGGGAGAGAGATTCATCCCATGTTTGAGAGGTTATGAAATTATTGCCTCCAGGAGGAGAGTTGCACAGCTACCAAGAGCGAGCCAACAAAAGAAGCGAACTCAACTTTAGCATCAAGATTCAAGGGAAAGAAGAAAGGCACTTTCCAGAAAGGCTCTCAGAGGAAGACAAACACCAAAGGTACATTCAAAGGAAAGAATATTGATACATCTAAGATTAAATTCTTTAGTTGTAATAAGTTGGGTCATTTTGCTAAAGATTGTTGGTTTAGAAAGAAATATCCAAGGAAAGGGAAACATCATGCCTCAACTGTTGAGGATGATGAATCCAAAAGAAATCAGAAAAGTACTTCTAATGAGAAAGAAAATAGAAAAGAATATTACTTGGTTTTTGCCTTATCTAATTCAGTTTTCACGGGGCCAAAAACTTGGTTAGTACATAGCGATGCATCAAAGCACATGACAAGGTACAAGGAGATGCTCTCAGATTTTGAGACAAAATATTTTGTGTAGAATGTTGATCTCGGGGATGACAAATGTTACAATATAGAGGGAGTAGGCTCTATCTCCTTTAGATTAGAATCTGGGGCTAGACTTCATGTTGATGAAGTATTATATGTTCCAAGGATCAAGAAGAACCTATTATCAGTTGCAACCCTTGAGGACAAGGGATATTGGGTGATCTTAAACGACGAGAAGGAACTACTATGGGCTAAAGGTAGCCACTTAAGTAAAATAAAACCCATTGGAACTCCCAGTGCAGTACTGTACATCGTGTCAGGACAGTCAGTTCAGGAATTGGCTCATGATGCAACTAGATCCAACAATTTGTGGCACAAAATACCTGGACATCTTCATTATAAAGTTCTTCCAGATCTACAGAACATGGCATGTGGCATGACCTATATTTCTCTTAGTAAAAATGAAATTTGTAAGGGATGCATGTTAGGTAAAAATATCAAGAAAGAATTTCCTATCAGTGACAACAGAGCTCTAGGCATATTAGATATAGTTCATTTTGATGTATGTGGTCCTATGACATCTCCCTCACTCAGTGGTTGTTTGTATTATGTCATTTTTATTGATGATTACTTAAGAAAATGTTGGATATATTTCCTTAAAGATAAAAGTGACACATTTGATAAATTCAAAGAGTATAAAGCCTTTATTGAAAAGCAGATAGGGAAACACATCAGAATCCTTAGAAAGGACAATGGAGGAGAGTTTGAATATATCTAGTTTGAGTATTTTTGCAAGTCAGTAGGAATCAAGAGACCGTTGACAGTGCCATATAACCCTCAGCAAAATGGAGTTGCTGAGAGGAAAAAAAGGACAATGTGTGAGGTAGCGAAAGCAATGATGTTTGACTAGGATTTGCCAAATTCTTTATGGGAAGAAGCTACCTCCATTGTTGTGTATATTCAGAACCGGTGTCCACATGTTGTCTTGAAGGACAAGATTATTGAAGAGGTCTTCTTAAGGATCAAACCTGAAGTAGGGAATATAAGAATATTTGGGTTTCGTGTGTATATTCAGGTCCATAAGGAAAAGAGGACAAAGATGGAACCCTCAGGCAAGAAAGGGGTTTTTGTGGGGTATAGTGAGAACTCAATGGCTTATAGGATTTATGTACCAGGTCAGAGGAAAATAGAGGTAAGAAGAGATGTGACTTTCCATGAGGAAGCCACATTTAATAAATCTAGAGAGCTTCAACGAGAATCAAAAGTTGTTCAACCAACTTCACCCTCTTGTAAAAATGAAGAGTCAGATGATCAGAGGGAGGAACCTCATGAAGGGCCAAGTAATGAGCCCCTAGAACCTGATGAAGTGTTATAAAGAACTCTTGAAGAACCTCCAACCAAAAGGAATCCAGGGTGGCTTAAATAAATAGTGCAAGAAGCAGAAAGGATAGTTGCTCACAAAGAAACTTTCAGGGAAAGGAAGAGGCCTCATAGGTTTGGAGGCTATGTTGCACTGATGAGCAGCATAGTGATTTCGAACCTTCTTCATTTGAAGAAGAAGATAAATTACAAGTATGTAAGGATGCCATGCTTGAGGAATACAGGTCTATTATAAAGAACAATGTTTGGGACATTGTGATGAGGCCAAAAGACAAATTAGTGGTTTCTTCCAAATGGATCTATAAGTTCAAACATGTAGCTGATGGAAGTGTGGAAAAGTTCAAAGCAATATTTGTAGCCAGAGGCTTCACTTAGAAACAAGGAATTGACTATGAAGAGACTTTTTCCCTTGTAGCGAGGTATACCTCCATTCGAACTATTATTGCTTTAGCTCTCATTCTTGGTTGAAAGCTACATTAGATGTGTTAACATTAATTATTGTTAAGAGGGGTGGGTTGTTTTCTCTCGTATGAGCCCGTAGCCCGAGATGCGAAGAAGTAGGCATAAAAGTCCAAAAAAGGCATTTTGTCCAAGGATGCGGCCGTGAGTATATCATGCAGTGCATAAAATCTCAATTTCAGGCTTAAAATATTAGCAGATGCATGACCCAATGTCCGGCAGCAAGGATCGATCAATGGAGAACATCGTCGGTCGGCGAATATTTGCGGACGACATAATTATGCCATGTTTAGCACAGGAATCGGGCCCGCAATCTCATCGAAATGGTCCAAGCCATCCATCCCAGAGGAGCATGTGGTGCACGATCGGGCTCTGTCGCAGCTTCGCCCATCGCGACCTCGAAGCATTTTTTCTCTGCAGTTGGAATCCTCGAAATGTGAAGTGTCAAAGGCATCTAGGATTCGGGCCCACAGTATCGCCGAATAAGTTCAGGGCCATTCTATCAAGGAGGGACACGTGGTGCACGATTGGGCTCTATCGCCACTTCGCCTCTCATGAATTTGAAGAGCAAGGATCAGCTCCCTCCCATCCACGAAACGCAAAGTGCCGAAGGCATCCAGGATTTGAGCCCATAGTATCTCCAAAGAAGTTTAGGGATGTCCGATCAAGGAGGGACATGTGGCACATGATTGGGCTCTATCGCCACTTCGCCTATCATGAATTTGAAGAGCAAGGATCATCTCCCTCCCATCCATGAAATGAAAAGTGCTGAAGGCATCCAGGATTTGGTCCTACAATATCGGCGAAGAAGTTCATGGTTGTCCGATCAAAGAGGGACACGTTGCATGTGATTAGGCTTTATCGCCTCTTTACCTATTGTGACTTTGAGGAGCAGGGATTAGCCTCCTCCTAGCCACGAAATGTGAAGTGCCAAAGGAACCTCTAGGTGTGGGCCCACGGTCATAGCACTGGGTCGTATGGAAAGGAGACAAAGCAGATGAAGGGGCATGGAGCCAATGTGTTCAAGGAAAAAGGATTGTGGCCATCATTTTTAGAGTCCATCCAACCATTGATCCTGGAGGGTTGTTTCATGAGATTGGGCACCAGGAAATTTGAAGATAGGGGAGGTAGAAATCCTCGAAAGAAGAAATGTCGAAGCACCCTTAAAGAGAGGCACCAGGTCATGGCTCTGGGTTAAATTGATGGCAGTGCTAGAAGAAAGTGAGGATAGCCTCCGAGCCTTAGAGAGAAGGCATGTGGTCTTCTCCTAATCATATCAGCTTGGCCACTCCCTAGGGAAGCAATTAATGAAAATCGAGCAGGTAGGTGAAACCTCAGCTCAAGCCATAAACGGAAGGTATGGGAGGCCTGGAGCAATCAGCCCATGGTACCTTTGTGTGTAGGTCCCCCCTACAAGAGCCATACTGAGTTAAGGTGGCGTATGATGAAGGTTTTCCATCCAAGTTTGACTGAAGAGACGCCATGCCTTGGAGGTTCGAGCACGCCTCTATTGGGTGAATTTTTCTGAGTATATATACTCAGTTTTTCTATTTTTGTAAGAATCAATGGTAGAGAAAAGCTCTCAATTATAAAGTTTTAATAGACACTCTAGTTCTCTGGTTATGTATCTATATGTGAGATTTCTTGTTTTATAACAGACAACTTTCTTATCCCATCTAGTTTCATCTCATACTGAGAGAGTTCATGATCGACTGATTCATGTGGATTACTATGACTGTGTTAAGATAAAGGATTTATTGTAACATCGTTATATTCTCCAGTGTTGCCTACATTTGAGTGTAATAAGTTCTCACGTTCAAGTTTTTCTTCAACAAGTTGTCAGAAGCTCGATGCCTACAATAGCCCTCAACTTTTCTTCACATAAGTCTTCCTACTATTCACCCTTACTACAACTCACTATCTGAAGTTTAACTAAGACCTCACCTACTTGTGAATGTCTATCCTAGTTTCATAGTTAGAATGATATTGTTCTGATTTTTCTTCCACTTGATCACCCTCTATAAACAAATCGTGACATAAACTGATGGGCATCGGGCTCTGCTCCTACTGCAATTTAGGAGTGACTTCCAACACCAACATTTCTAGCGCCATTGCTGGGGACGAAGTTGAAAATTTTCCCAGAGATTGAATGACATTGAGCCTCTGATTCTAAAGGTGCATCAGGCATTAGAGCCCTTGACGATTGCTACTGTGCACCTAGAGACTCCATTATGACGACTCCACTAGAGAAAACCTGTTGTTTTAGTTGTGGCTTCGAAAAGTAGACACACGCAGTCCCATCCACAGCTGCCTCTAGCTACACTTGAAGTTGATATAGAGGTGATTTTTAGAAAAGGAAAGGCCTCCGAAGGAGAAACTTCCACCACCGAACTAGGTAATCTGCCATCTCCTTCTGTAGAAACTCCATTTTCTTCTCCTCAGCTTCCTAGTAGACCTTTTTCTGAAGTTTCCCATTTCCTGAATTTCGGAAGTGTTCCTATCGAGTTGTCTCCTCCTGGTTTTGGACTAGAAGGAGAAACCCTTGTCACTTCCCTTACCCCTATAAGCCTATTTCCAATATCCCCGATTCAAGCTCCTTCCCTCCAAGTTCTCCTCCACCTAATATTCCTATGGCCGGAGAAAATCCCCCCATGACCAGAATGGAAGTTATAATAGCTACTAGGTATACTCCCCTTATGATGCCTCAGCCTCTCAATGCCCTTCTAGTGTATGGCTACCTCAAGCAGCTTCCCAAGTTTACAGGCGAAGGGGACATAACTGCATAAGAACACCTTAAATCCTTCTATAGTTTTACAGATGATCATGTTATGATGCATGCAGATGTATGGATGAGGATTTTCATACATAGTCTTGAAGGTGAGGCTAGAAAATGGTTTAGGGCCCTGCCTCCTAGATCTATTGATGGGATTGAGGCTTTGTATAGTGCCTTTTTGAGACAATGAGGGAACAAAAAGGACTTCATGTATTACATGACTGAGTTTGGGTCTTTGAAGAAAAAGAAATGAGAGTTTGTCTCTGACTTCTCCAAAATATTTAATAAAATGTACAATAAGATCCCCACCGAGATAAAGCCCTCTGAATTCTCTGCAAAGATCACTTATGCCAGCGCTTTTGATCCTAATTTTTTCCTCCTGCTAAGGGAAAGGAGAGCCACCACTCTGGCTGACATGGAGGATGCATCCATGGAAGTAGAGTCTAACATATTGGTTGTTGAACGACTCAGGAATAAGGCTAACAGAGACATATCCAGGAGGAGAATAGAGGCCTCACCATCCCATTCCTCTCCCATTCCCTTTCAGCTAGGATGGAGAGGTGGGAGTTAGATGGGAAGACCATGTACAAAAACCCCCAGAATACTGATAACAGAGGTTTCAGGAGGCCTGGTAGCAATATGCCATAGACTTTTCCAAAGGAACAAAGAAGTAGAGACATGGATGATCAGAGGATTCATACCCCTCTCCAGAATATCCTACTTGCTCATGAGGAAGGGGAGGACATGGGTGAACTCGACCCTGAGATCCACTGCATCAAGGACACTTCCCCTTTTCCTCATTTAACGTAATCTGCATATGAAGAATCCATTATCAACACCCAAATCAATGAGTTGAGTAAAGTGGAAAAGTCCAACAACACTCCTAACAGATACCATCTCAGGTCAAAAAAGAAAGAAGGGAATTTTGATAGCCAGGATCAGCCCCTCATAGCGGAAAGGCCTACTAAAGCTGCAACAACCACTACTAAAGAAAATAAAACTCAGAATGCTTCACCAGTAGCCAAGGAACCTATCTCCAAGGTAAGGGAAGCTCCTAAGTCTCTCTCCTCCTTTAGTTTTGAGCATGAGATTCAGAAGATTAGAACTTTTGTACCCCTCTCCGAACTAGTTAAAAATGAATATTTCAAAAAGTCCCTCTCTAGCTGCTATAATCTGAGCCCCCCCATCCTTCTACAGACTCAATAAATCTCCAAGATGAAAATCCAGAAGTTGTCCTAGGTCCCATGGTAGAAGATAGAGATGATCCATCCCCTCCTTTCTACACATCCCTGAACATACATGATAAAGTGTTGCATAATTGCCTCATGGATTCAGGAGCTTCACACAACCTTATGCCCAAAATAGTCATGAAAGAATTGGGACTGGAAGTGACAAAGGCTTATCATGATTTGTACTCTTTTGATTCAAGGAGGGTGCAATGTCTTGGAGTCATCAAAGACTTGGTGGTCTCTTTATTTTTTCTGCCAATGAAGAGTGTGGTCATGGACATTGTGGTAGCTGATGTTCCCCCCAAGTTTGGCATGTTGTTGTCTAGGTCTTGGATTAAAAGACTTGGAGGAACATTGCATATGGATCTCACATATGCCACCATTCCATTCTTTGGAGGGGAACAGAGGAGGTTGTACAGAGCATCCCAGCTAGCCTATATTGTCAGTGATGAAGCAAACCCCACCAATCATCCCATCTTTGTACTTGACACTAATTTGGGGTCTAGTTTATTGCAGATCACTGAAACTCCTGATGCCCCTTTACAGATCAGAAAGAAACCTATTTTTAATCAGGAGATACCTTCTCCTACCACCTCTATTTAGAAGATGTTCTTTGATGGATCTTCCTCCAGTATAGGCGATGGCGCTGGAGTGGTTTTTATGTCACCTTCTCAAGAGACCATATCCCTGTCATACAAGCTGGAATTTGAAACCACCAACAATGTGGCAGAGTATGAAGTTCTTGTTCTAGGTATGAGGGATGCAAAAGAAATGGGAATAAGAAAGATGGCAGTGTTCAGAGATGCTAAATTGATTATCCAACAAGTCAGGAATGTCTATCGGGCCAACCATCCTCGGCTCAGAAGTTACAGGAACAAGGTATGGGACCTGATTGATAATTTCTTCTCAGCTTTAAACATTTCTTTTGTCCCAAGAGAGGATAATACTTCAATTGATTCCTTAGCCGTCTCAGCTAGTCTATTTAGGATCCCTCTACCATCGAAGATCCCATGTGGGGTCGAGATAAGATATAGGCCATCCATCCTCGACAATGTAAAGCATTGGAAGGTATTCGAAGACGATCTTGAAATTGAAAAATTTCTTCAGTCCGTCGATGAGTTTTCTACATTGCACATTGAGCAGGACCCTGATCTCGAAGGTGACCCTCACTCTGAGGTATTCTTAAATAAAATTGTTAATCACCATATTGTTCAGTTTTCCAGCAATCACATTCCAAGGGGACTAGTCCCTTTAGAAAGATTGTTCGATGGGAATGATGTGGTAGTAAAAGATAAGATTTCAGGGGGAAATACTGATACATTAGAGTGCAACATTGGCACACAAGAGGAGCCTAAGTTCATCAAGTTTTCAAGCAGCCTGACTGAAGAACAGAGGACCGAATACACTAAACTATTAAGAGAATTTGTCGATGTGTTTGCATGGACCTATGAAGACCTCAAGACATATGACACATCTGTCATTGAACACAAGATCCCACTGAAGGAAGAGGCTAAACCATTTAGGCAAAATCTGAGACAGATAAACCCTATGTTACTGCTTGTCATGGAAAGAGAAGTGAAGAAGTTGTTACATGCCCAAATCATTGTCCCCTTGAGATATTCTGAATGGGTGGCCAATTTGGCCCTAGTAATAAATAAAAGTGGAGAAATCAAGCTCTGTGTTGATTTCAGGAATCTGAACAGAAGCTCAAGAAAGGATAATTACCCCCTACCTAAGATGGAACACATATTGTAGAGGGTAACTGGTACATCCAGGATATCCATGATTGATGGATTTTCTGGCTATAATCAGATATCGGTCATGCTTGAGGATAGGGAAAAGACAACCTTCACCACTCCTTGGGCCACATTCATGTATGCCAAAATGCCATTCAGACTAATGAATGCATGAGAAACATTTCAGCGAGCCATGGACATAGCCTTCATTAGAGAGAGAGATCAGTTTGTGGTGATCTATCTGGATGACATCATAGTCTTCTCCAGGTCTGATAAAGAGCACTGCTATCACTTAAGGAAAGTTTTCTCGAAATGTTGGAGGTTTGGTATTTCCCTAAATCCTAAGAAATATTTGTTTGCTATGATGGAGGGAAAGTTGTTAGGCCATATAGTATCAGCAAAAGGAGTGAGAATTGATCCTAGCAGAGTAGAGGCAATTCAGACCCTATCACTTCCCAGGTCTAAAAAGGAAGTCTAGGCCTTTTTAGGAAAGATTAACTTTATGAGGAGGTTCATCTAAAATTTTGCTGAACTGGTGAAACACATCACAGCCATGCTCAAAAAGAGAAATGCAGTGAAGTGGACCGTTGAACCTAAGGAATCTTTTGTCCAAATAAAAAGGGCATTAACTGAGGCACCTGTGCTGATCAGTCCTAACTATTCCAAAGACTTCCTAGTTTTTTCTTTTTCTTCTTTTGATACAGTAGCAATAGTCTTATTGCAGAAAAATGAGGAAGGGCGAGAGCAACCCATTGCCTTCTTCAGTAAATCATTAAGAGATGAAGAAATCAGGTATGAAATCATGTAGAAACAGGCCTATGCCTTGGTGAAAGCTCTCAAAGCTTTCAGAGTCTATGTCTTGCACTCAAGAGTGACCACATACGTTCCTTTGGCCTCTATGAAGGACATACTTGTATAGCTTGACATATATGGGAGAAGAGGTAAATGGATTGCTAAGATCCATGAGTTTGACCTCGAAATAAAACCCACTAAGTTGGTTAAGGGGAAGGCTTTGGCCAAGCTACTGGCTGAATCCAATTATAGAGCCTTGGGGGTTACTCTGATCAATACTTGCACAGGAACTCAGCAAGATGAGTTGCCCAACCAAAGCTCTCAGGACGGATTTCCACTAACAGAATGCACCTGGTATCGAGACATTTTGTACTTTCTGTAGAAGTTGAAGCCCCCTGATGGAATGGGTAAAAGTAAAGCAAGATATTTAAAACTCAAGGTGGTCAAATATTGCCTCATTGGCCAAGTCTTGTATTGGAGAGACCCTCTAGGGGTGTTGTTGAGGTGTTTGAACCCACAGGAATCCCATAAGGTTATATTTGAATTCCATAGTGTCCTTTGTGGAGGACATTATTTTTGGAAGACCACAGCTCACAAAATTATTAGAGTTGGGTACTATTGGCCCACCTTATTCATCGATGTCTGCAGAGAAGTCAGAGCTTGCATTAAATGTCAAAGGTTCTCAGGAAAGAAGCAGCTTAGACCACTGCCACTGAAGCCTGTAGTAGCTTCAACACCTTTTCAACAGTGGGGGTAGACTTCATCGGAGAAATCCATCCTCCCTCAAGTGGCCAACATAGATGAATCCTGACTGCAACAAACTATTTCACCAAGTGGATAGAAGTTTCCCCCACTAGAAGTGCATCACACAAAGTAATTATCAGCTTCTTGGAGGATATCATAGCCAGATTTGGTTGTCCTAGCAGGATTGTCACTGATAATGCTTCTTCGTTCAAATCTGAGCCTCTGATTAAGTTCTGTGAGCAGTTTGATATCTTACTAATTCACTCCACCCCCTATTATCCTCAAGGAAATGGACTGGAAGAATCTTCCAATAAAATCCTAATCAATCTCATTAAAAGATTATTGGAAGACAATAAGAGGGCTTGGGATTCAAAGATCAAATTTTCTCTATGGGCCGATTGAGTGACAATGAAGAAGTCCCTAGGCACCTCACCTTTTCAGATGGTTTATGGAACAGAGGCAGTTTTTCCCACTCAGCTCACCTTACCTATAGTGAAGTTCTTTCAAGATTATGAAGGAGAGATGGATCATATGGTCAGAAGGATTCATCAGATGGTGGAAGTACAACAGACCAGGGAATAGGTGATGGGCACAACTCATAGTCATTAGCAGAAGGTCAAACAGGCCTTTGACAGGAAGGTCAGGAAGAAGGCTTTTGAGATCGGGTATTTGGTGCTTAAGTGGGATGCACCTAGACAAGATAAGGGAAAACACAGCAATTTTGACACCCTATGGATCGGGCCCTTCAAAATCTCTGAGGATTTCTCAAATAACACGTATGGGTTGCAGGATTTGGAGGGTGAGGAGGTTTTTAACAGCCTAGTAAATGGGCATTTTCTGAAGAAATGTTTTGTTTGAGCCTTAGACGGCTCCTTTGTTTGTAAATATTGTCCTTTTGGTTCTTTGTTTATTTTTATTTTTATTTTTCAACTTAGTAAATGACTCCATAGCCCAAATAGCAGGGCACTAAAGCTACAAATGAGTTCTTAGATCATCATAAGGATGACTCTATCCCCCATGGAACCTAATGTTAACATTAATTCTTGTTAAGAGGGGTGGGTTGTTTTCTCTCCTATGAGCCCATAGCCTAAGCTGTGAAGAAGTAGGCCTAAAAGTCCAACAAAGGCATTTTGTCCAAGGATGCGGCTGTGAGTACATCGTGCAGTGCATAAAATCTCAATTTTGGGCTTAAAATGTTAACAGATGCACGATCGAGTGTTTCGAGGAAAGGATCGATCGATGGAGCATATCATCAGTCGAAGGATATTTGCATCCGACAGAATTATGCCATTTTTATCATAGGAATCGGGCCCGCAATCTCATTGAAATGATCTAGTTCATCCATCTTGGAGGAGCATGTGGTGGACGATCAGGCTCTGTCACAGCTTCGCCCATCATGACCTCAAAGCACTTTTTCTCTGCAGTTGGGATCTCTAAAATGCGAAGTGCCGAAGGTGTCCAGGATTCAGGCCCACAATATCATCGAAGAATTTTAGGGTCGTCTGATCAAGGAGGGACACGTGGCACACGATTGGGCTCTATCACCACTTTGCCTATCGTGACTTTGAAGAGCAAGGACTAGCTCTCTCCCATCCATGAAACGTGAAGTGTCGAAGGCATCCAGGATTCAAGCCCAGAGTATCATCGAATAATTTTAGGGCCATCTGATCAAGGAGGGACATGTGGTGCATGATTGGGCTCTATCGCCACTTCGCCTATCGTGACTTTGAAGAGCAAGGATCATCTCCCTCCCATCCGCAAAATGCGAAGTGTCGAAGGTGTCTAGGATTCGGGCCCACCGTAACGCTGAAGAAGTTCAGGGTCGTCTGATCAAAGAGGGACACATGGCATGCGATTAGGCTCTATCGCCTCTTCACCTATCATGACTTTGCGGAGAAGGTATCAGCCTCCTCCCAGTCATGAAATGCGAAGTGCCGGAAGTGCCTCTAGGTGCAGGCCCACAGTCATAGCATTGGGTTGTATGGAAAAGGGAAAAAACAGATGAAGGGGCGTGGAGCCAATGCATTCAAGGAAAAAGGATCGTGGCTGTCAGTTTTAGAATTAATCCAACCATTGATCCTGGAGGGTCGTTTCATGAGATTGGGCACCAGAAAATTTGAAGGCAGGGGAAGCAGAAATCCCCAAAAGAAGAAATGCCAAAGCACCCTTGGAGAGAGGCACAAGGTCATGGCCCTAGGTTACATTGATGGTGGTGCCAGAAGAAAGTGAGGATAGCCTCTGAGACTTAGAGAGCAGGCACATGGTCTTCTCCTGAGCATATCGTCTCGCCCACTCCCTAGAGAAGCAATTAATGAAAATCGAGAAGGTAGGTGAAACCTTAGCTCAAGCCATAAACGGAAGGTATGGGAGGCCTGGAGAGATCATCCCATGGTACCCTTGTGTGCAGGTCCCCCCTACAATATCCATGTTGATTTAAGGTGGCATATGATGAAGGTTTTCCATCCAAGTTTGACTGAAGAGATGCCATGCCTTGGAGGTTCGAGCACGCCTGTGTTGGGCGAATTTTTCTGAGTATATATACTCAGTTTTTCTATTTTTGTAAGCATCAATGGTAGAGAAAATCTCTTGATTATAAAGTTTTAATAGACGCTCTAGTTCTCTGGTTATGTATCTGTATGTGATATTTCTTGTTTTATAACAGACAACTTTCTTATCCCATCTAGTTTTATCTCATACTGAGAGAGTTCATGATCGACTGATTCGCATGGATTACTGTGACTATGTTAAGATAAAGGATTTATTGTAACACCATTATATTCTCCAGTGTTGCCTACATTTGAGCATAAGAATTTCTCACGTTCAATTTTTTCTTCTACAGGTTGTCAGAAGCTCGATGCCTACAATAGCCCTCATCTTTTCCTCACAAAAGTCTTCCTCCTATTCACCCTTACTACAACTCACTGTCTGAAGTTTAACTAAGACCGCACCTACCTATGCATGTCCAGCCTAGTTTCAGAGTTAGAAGGATATTTTTCTAAGTTTTCTTCCACTTGATCACCCTCTATAAACAAATCATGACCTAAACTGATGGGCATCAGGCTCTGCTCCTACTGCAATCCAGGATTGACTTCCAACGCCAACAAGATGGATGTAAAAAAACAACATTCTTGAATGGAAATATTGAATATGAGGTCTTTGTGGAAAAATCGGATGGTTTTGTACTTCATAACAAAGGAACTCATGTATGCAAGATAAGGAAGGCCTTATATGGTCTTAAGCAAGCTCCTAGAGTTTGGTATGACGAGATTGATGGCTTTCTTAAAGTCCTGGGCTTTCAGAAAAGTGATGTTGATGCAAATCTATAATTCAAGGTAAGAGGTAACCAACCTGTTATACTAATCATGTATGTTGATGATCTCTTTCTAATAGGATATGAAGGGATAATATCCTTGTGTAAGAGGGAGATAACCTTAGAATTCGAGATGAAATACTTAGGCTTGATGCATTACTTCCTAGGATTGGAAGTGTGGCAAAGACAGGGAGAGATATTTCTAAGAACAAGGAAAATACACAGTGGATGTACTAAAGAGGTTTGGTATGATGGATTTCAAAGCCATGTCTACTCCAATGGTTACCAACCTGAGGAAGCTGCATGATTCTGATACAGGTTCAGATTTGGTGGATCCCACCATGTATAGGTAGCTGATTGAATCATTGATGTACATGATCCACACTAGGCCAGATGTAAGGTCTCTGTCCCCACAGAGCCTTATAAAACACAAGATAAAATAAAGAATAAAGAAATTATATCCTGTACAATTTAATCATCATTTTATAATCGTTTATTATTCAGCATAAATTTTATTTATGAACAGCATGAAAATAAATTTACATAACAACCACATAACACAACATATTTATGAAAATGTATACCTCTGTCTGATGTTATTTCTCCAATATCCATCTGTCCTCGTTGCTACTCTTCCCAAACTCTACCCAAAACCGAATCCTTCCTCCCTACCAGCTAGGAACAGAGCCTATTTGGCTCCCTAGCTCTAGGATTCCTAGCCCGCAAGCCCAAAACTGCTAGCAACTGATGCACCCCTGCAACATTCCACCCAAACTCCAAACCAAAAAACACAGTCCTCAATATGAGAAAAAGATTCCTTTCCCCAAAGTTTCCAAAAGTCCTCCCGAATGCCTCTGCCCCCTCATATCCTCCCCCCATTCACTGCCTCCTACATTCATTTAATGCCACCCACCTTAACCCTCCATTTAATACCTTATCCCTCCATTCAATACCCTATCCCTCCATTCAATGCCTTATCCCTTCATACATAAAGTTTTCTAATAATAAATTAAATGTTATTAAGCCTTTAATTCATTACCCAAACATTAAATGTGTTAATTAATCAACATATATTAAACAATAAATAAATAAATAATAAATATTATTAATAAATAATCATTATTTAACTAATACACATTAGGACAATTAATTATTTAATTAACTATACTTGATAAACCTTAAGCAACTATTTAACTAGGGTTTTACACCAGATATATCCTATGTAGTGATTGCAATGAGTCGGTTCATGACTAAACCGAGACAGAGACACTAGGTGGTAGAAAATCACATCTTGAGATATCTCAGAGGGACCATTAATTATGGTCTGAGATATACATTCAATGGTGGTTTATTTCTTCATGGGTATGCATATGCTGTCTGGGCAAGAAGTCGAGTGGATTGGAAGAGTAATTATGGATACTGCTTCAGCTTAGGATCCTCTATGATCTCTTGGTCAAGATAGAAGCAGGGATCCATTGCACAGAGTATAGTAGAGGTTGATTACATTACAACAAGTGATGCTAACAAGGAAGTTGTATGGCTCAGAAAATTGGTTTCTGGGTTGTTTGGTGACAAGCTCGAGACAACGATGGTTCACTGTGATAATCAAAGTTGCATAAAATTGACAGAGAGATCAGTATTCCATGAAAGGTCAAAACATATTGACATGAGTTACCACTACATCCAAGACTTAGTCCAGAGAAAAACTGTAAAGTTACAGTACATAGCCACGAGCGAGCAAGTAGTTGATATCCTGACCAAGCTTGGTAGCTGAGAGGCAATATTGGTGTGGCTACAAATGACTCCCTCACTGAGAGGGAGTGTTCAATTTGGTAGCATCGACAATAATTCTCCAATGAGAAGCCATATGGTCCACCCTGAGGCTAGCCATGGATATTTCGAGAATCAACAAGTCTTGTGAGGTATTGCCAAAAGCCAGGGGGAATGTACAACCTTTGTGAGTCAAACTAAAAGTAAGGATGAATGAGATAATTTGTAAGTCTAATGAAAATGTCAGGGGGATTGGACAACCTCTATGAGCATAGACAGCCTAGTGAAAAAGTCAGGGGGAATGTACAACCTCTGTGAGCATAGATAGACTAGTGCAAAATTCAGGGGAACGTACAACCTCTATGAGCCTAGTCAACCCTTGTGAGCCATGAACAAAAGTCAAGGAATCTAGAAAAAGTTAGGTTGAATATAAAATTCCTATGATCTAGAAACAAACGATATTCCTAATATTGCAAATAATATAAATGTATTGATCTAGTGCGTTGGCACATGTAACATTATCCACCATGAAGAGAATTTTGAATTGCCTTGTAAATAGTTGATTTGTAACTGAAGTCTTAAAGTCTAGTTCTATTTTCGAACTAAAGTGTAATGTTGAGTTGCAACTAAAGTATCAAGTCTATGCAAGATACCAGATATATAAAATATGCAGAATAGAAACGAAATGCTAGAAATGACATAATAACAGTAAAATATCCAACATAATCTTCACAATACACAGAAATGATATACGAAATAGCAACAGAAATAGCACTTTGAATCAGATAGCAATGTTCATAGGCCTCTTCGAGGGGGCAACCTCCAATCGATCAGTGCTCTATTACAATAATATCCAATCTAGGGTTCTCATACCCTCGACTCCTATTTATACTAAAAAGAAGCATCTAGAGGAAGATCCTTCTAGAAGCAGAAGCTTCTATTAGGTCTTCTTACATCCACCTTATTCTATTTTATTGAA
>ML778521.1:2173016-2192181 GCA_009831015.1 Picea engelmannii
GTCCTTTCAAGATTCTTGACAAGATTGGTAACAATGCCTTCCGTTTGGATTTGCCTCCTTATATGCAAATGTATGCAATTGTTAATGTTGAGAATTTGAAATTGTATGAGCCTCCTTTGATTGATGATCAAGGAGAACATGTTTAGATTCCTTCTATATATGATTTCTCCCTAGAATATCTTACAGAACTGCATGAAGACACAATCCTTGACAGGAGAATGAGAACTTCAAAACGGGGAAATGTGGAATATCTTTGAATTGGTATTAAAGGCACAAATCCAAGAAAATCCAAGTGGATTGAGGTTGGGAAGGTGAGGGAACTATACCCTCATCTTCAGATAGACTGAAAATAGCCTTTTGGAGGTCCAAAAGCTTTCCAATGGGGAGGTGTGATCCAGGGGATCAAATTTTGCTCAAAATTCAAAGTGCTCATAATTGCTTCAAATCGAATGGGTGCGTAGGCCTCGTCATCACAAACCCAACACAACTCGAATGGGTTCAAACGAATGTCATATGAGTGAGATATCATGTTCTATTCAAATTGTCAAACAAGCAAAAAAAATTCACTGACTGTACAGTTCATACAGATGTTGAGTTGGCAGGGTCGTACGACACATGGCAGGTGTTGAGTGGCAGTCATGTGGATGAATTAGTGTCTGAAATGTGACATATTTGTGGTGAATGGATTGGTGACACGTGGACCAAGCAAGGGATTCCACATGTCACCTGGTCAATGGTTAAAATTTGTGAAGACTGCAGGACTCGACCCTGTGACCTCCGGGCAGGGATATAGATTTGGGAAGGGATGCCCAACCGGCGTGCCCACCATTGGTTCTTAACATATATATGTTTTTAAAAATATTTGAATTTTCAATGTGTTATGGTTGGGCGCGGTCCAGGCCGGGGCTAAGCCTCGGCCCCTAGTCACATGCGGGTTCCATACGACAACCACCAGGCGTGCGCTCGCTTCAAACATTTCAAAAGCCCGCATGCCTAGACATATGGTGCTTAACCATATGACTTGAAGTTTAAAACTTAACCTTTTTTTATGTGCAGTCACATGGCCATACGCCCAACGGTTTGGTAGTTAGGGGCTAGTTTCCCTAACCATCCTATAGTTTGTGTGGTTTTTCAGTTATGCGCCCACTGCTAGGTTTTAGCACGAAAATGAGCACAGAGGCTAGGCTAGACACACAGAGGTGCAATTTGGCGATCCAGAGACAACAAGTTTGAAGGGGAACTTCCAGGAAGCCTATCTTCTTCAATTTTTGGCCAAATCAGGTGCCGAAAAAGCCCAGCTAGGGGTTTTTGGATGTTCTGAAGACATTGGATCCATCTATTTGTAATTTTCAGCATTGTAAA
This sequence comes from Picea engelmannii, assembly GCA_009831015.1. Taxonomy (NCBI): domain Eukaryota; kingdom Viridiplantae; phylum Streptophyta; class Pinopsida; order Pinales; family Pinaceae; genus Picea; species Picea engelmannii. The sequence goes on from ML778521.1 coordinate 2,174,379, forward strand.
GCACATATTTTATCACTTTGAGAAAATAATATAAAATATCCATTGGAATTTGGACCAGGAGATGTAGCCCAAAAGAGGGGTGAAATCCTTTATCATTTGTTGTGTTATGTGTTTACTGTTCACTGTTATTTGCTACTTATTATCTGCATCTTGAATGTGTAATTTCTATAAAAACTGTGTTTGCAAATCGATCCTTTTGCATAAACACACTTGAATTAAAACTTGCAAATATTTTCAAGAATAAAAGCCTTTATCATTTTCAGATCATATAGTAGGCTACCAATCATTGACCTATATTGCCTTTGATCTGTAGACTTTGAGTCATCATCTTTGCTCAACTTACAACTAGTTTGCATGGGAGTGATAACTGGTTTGCAATCTTCCATTCTGAACCTCTTTAGCATTTCTCTAATATACTTGGTTTGAGAAATAAAAATTCCTTGGTTGCGTTGACGTATCTGAAGTCCCACAAAGAAGGATAGTTCTCCAAGTAACGACATTTCAAATTCATTCTGCATGTCTTTTGCAAATTTTTGTCTTAACCTGTCATCATCACTACCAAAAATAATATCATCAACATAAAATTTAATTAATAAAATATTACCTTGACTTACCATGATGTAGAGGTTGTCATCTGCACTTCCCTTTCTGAACCTTGCCTGCTGCAGATACTTATCTAGTTTCGAGTACTATGCTCTAGGAGTCTGTTTTAGACCATACAAGGCCTTCTTTAATTTACACACATAGTATGTGTTATCTGACAACTGAAATCCTTCTGGTTGTTCAATGTAGACTTCTTATTCAAGTTCCCCATTCAGAAGAGCTGATTTTACATCCATCTGATATACTTTAACATTTTTGGAGCATGCATAAGCTAAAAAAAAATGGATTGCTTCCATTCTGGCAACTGGGGCAAATGTCTCTTCAAAGTTGATTCCTTCAATCTGTGCATATCCTTTACATACCAATCTAGCTTTGTTCCTTGTAACCTGTCCATCTTCATTTAATTTATTCTTGAAAACCCATTTTGTGCCGATCACATTCTTATTCTTTAGTCTTGGAACCAATTCCCAAGTGTCATTTTTCTCTATTTGATCCAATTCTTCATCCATGGCCTTATTCCAAAATTCATCCTTGCTGGCTTCTTCAAAATAGTTTGGTTCAATTTTAGATAAGAGTGCTAGGTGTGTTTGTTATGGTGAATGGATTTTTCTTCTAGTCTCAACTCCTGCATCTGATCTGAAGGATGATTCTTCTGTACTTGTTTGCTAGGTGTCTTTGGAGATACTTGTTGAACTTTATCTTCTACTTATGTCGGATTCTATTCATATTCATCTTCGTCTTCTTCTTCTTTTTCATATTCTTCTTCAAAAAGTTGTTTCATTGATTTGTTTTCTTCTTCCTTTGATTCTGGTCTGCCTGTTTCATCAATTGTTACGTTGATGTTTTCCACAACTTTGTTTAAACTTAGATTGTAACACTTGTATGCTTTCCTTGTACTTGAGTAACCAACAAGTATTCCTTTGTCCACACAAGAGTCAAACTTTCCCATTCTTCCATCTTCTCTTTTGATGTAGCATTTGCTTCCAAAAACTTTGAAGTGCTTCACATTTGTTGGTCTTCCTTTCCATAGCTCGTAGGGAGTTTTATCAGTGTTTTTTCTGAGCATTACTCTGTTTTGAATGTGAACTATTGTATGCACTTCCTGTGTCCAAAAAATATCTGTCAACTTTGAATCTATTATCATTGTTTGAGCCATTTCTTGTACTATCCTGTTCTTTCTTTCAACAACTCCATTCTGTTGAGGTGTCCTAGCAATGGAGAATTTCCTTTTTATTCCATGATTGTTGCAGTAGTCCATAAATTCCTTTGAGGTGAATTCTCCTCCATTATTCGATCTTAAGAATTTGATTCTTGAATCCATCTTGTTTTCAACCATTTCCTTGTAGATCTTGAAATTTTCAAAAGCTTCTGATTTGTTCTTGAGAAAGAAAATTACAGTCATTCTTGTATAATCATCAACTAATAACATAAATTATCTCTCACCTTTTAATCCTTTTGTTGTAGTTAGTCCAACTAGATCAGTATGCACAATTTCCAGTGGTTTTGTTGTTGAATATTCCTTTGATTTGAACCTGGTCCTTGTTTTCTTTCATTGTTGGCAATGCTTGCATAAAGTGTTGGTTGGTTTCATGATCTGGGGCATTTCTCTGACTACTTCTCTTTTGTTGACTTTGACAAGGTTATCAAAATGCATGTGACCCATTCTTCTATGCCATAGCCAACTTTCATCTTCCTTTCCTAGACAACACTTTTCATTTCCAATTTTGCTTAATACATATATGTTGCTTGAAGTTCTTGCAGCTGTAGCAACCGATTTCCCTGAACCTTCTTTTCTTATCTCACACTTTTGTGAATCGAAAGTAACTTTATGACCTTGGTCACACATTTGACTCATGCTTAAAAGATTTTGTTTCATATCTTTTACTAGTAGAACATTTTCTTCCTTTTCATTCTTGTTCCCAATTCAGACTGTGCCTTTTCCAATGATTTTGGATGAATCATCATTTCCAAAGGAGACTGATCCATCTCTTTCCTTTCATAATGTAAGAAACTTGTCTCTATCACCTGTAATGTGTTTTTAACATGCACTGTCAACATATGTTACCCATGATTTTGGTCATCTTGATGGTGTATTGATGATGGTGTACTCGGGATCCTAACAAGAACTTTCTCCTGAGAAAAGTGACATTCATCTCTTCCCAGAAAACATATTTTTGAAGAGAGTTTACATGTTGCTTATATCCTAGGGTGCAAGAATGACCCATTCTCAAAGGTTTCCTTCATCTAGGGTGTGAACTTCTCACACTGTGCTATATATCTAGGGTGCCAACTTGTTCTCAAGACTTGGAAAAAGATGAAGTCTCGACGGTTCTAGAAGGGAATCTTCTAGAGAATGGGTTGGTATTCGAAGGGTTATCATGTTACTGGTTTCCCTGATTTGGTGGGATAATTCTCATCCAAGTAACCATCTCATCCTCTCCTATATATTGATGGGATTCTCATGGAAAAGGTTAAGCAAGATTAATTGGAGAATTGGTGAAGGAATTGTGTGAAGGACCGGACCAAGCTTGAACAGGAGCATGGAGACTCTAGCAAGTCTATGAAGAGGAGTTGTATCTTATTCATGCAAGGATCGAGCAAGTGTGTGTGTTGGAACCAAGAGTCACTGAAAGGAAGCTTGCGACATCAAGGCGATCAGGTTGTATCTTCTACTTTCGATTAATATGATACAGCGGCATGTCCTTTTCCCATAAAGTCATTCTTACTTTATTCTGTAATTCCTTGATCATACACATAAGTTGACGATTGAATATATTTTTCTATCTTCACTTTGTTTGGTTTGTTTTGTCTTGTTCTTGACCTCAAGAGAGCACCAGAGCAAAGTGGGAGCAACAAAGACCCTAGGAAGTGATACAAAGGTATGTCACTTGTTCCTCTTTACTAGCTAATTCAATGGTCATAACTTAGGGAAAGATTCATGTCCTGTCCTGTTTTGTTCTAGATCCAAGTGGATCTAGGGAGATCTGTTAGTGTCTGCACCTACCAATTAGTCTGATAAAAAAACTGGTGACTCCAATGGGGAAGCAACCCAATTTCTTTGTGGTTTTTGGTGTTTTTCCTTGGCCATTTTCTCTTGCCTTACCTTTCTCCATTTCTATCAATATTTGAGTCTTCAAGACACCCTAATAGACCCTCTGGGTTCAGAAGTCCCTTCAAATTTTTTGTCTTTTTCCAAAAATTTTCCTAGTTTCAGGCATTCTCGCACTAAACCCCACAGTGGCCTGTGAGAATAATTTGAGTTTTCACTTTTTTTTTAAGTCCAGTGTGAGGTTCTTGCACTCTTCTCAAAGCTAGCCTGCGAGAATGACCCATTCTCGTACTGTGCAATACTGATAGCCTACGAACCCTCTTTTAAATTTTTTGGATTTAAGATTTTTGCATGTTCAGTTGCCCAAATCAGTATAGGTGTCTGAAAAGAACTTCTTGGACCATTGGTTGATGTTTTCTTGTCTTCGTATTTTTTGCACGATCAGTCTTCGAAAATCAAGGGCTCTTCCTATCCATCTTTTTCTCGACTCTCATTTCTTGACTTTTCTTGGCAAAGATATACTCTCTGATTTTGGAATCTGAGTGCTTGTTTGGTTAAGAAACGGTGATTGGTTTGAAAGTTGGAATTATTTGTCGTTATCATTTTCTCATTGTTTGGACGATTACGTTTCTCATGCAATTGAAAAGACTAGTTTTGTCTGCTTGTCATTTTTGTTTCCATTGAAAGATTGGTTTGGGTTTTTGTTTATTGCTTGTTCATTAGTCTTTGGTTTTCCTCACTTTCACCATCATGGTGTAGATCCTTTTTGAAAAGTAAAAAAAAAAAATTCTTTCAAAAGCATTTTCATCTTTGAAAATATTGAGAATCAATTGTTGAAATTATTGAAAAAGAACCAATAGAGAATTGTCATTATTGCGTGATTTGTTGAGATTGCATTTCAAAGAAAATTGTGTATCGTAGTTCAAGATTGTTCTAGAACATTTCTCTTTCCCTCCCGTACATAGGATTCATCGAACAAAAATTGATATACTTCATTCCTATCTACACATTGTTGGGTCAGAGTCTCACACAATATTAGTTTCATCTTCGTTTCCTTTGAGTAACAACGGCCATTAATAACATTGCGCAAATTTTAAAATTTAACTAGTAACTCTTTTCTAGGGCTCTATTACACCAACATTTAGCTAGGCTAGCACTTTGGAATAGGTAGAGAGATACACTCTCCAAAGCAAAAAACACACAATAGCATCTTGTGTTAAGGAGTGTCAAATTCCATTTACAACATTTTTTCCTGGGAAGCCCTTCTCACACAAGGGTCAAACCCGAGGTCGCATTGATATTGACAGAGTTACTCACCCTGCTTTGTTGATATCAGTATAGAGATTGCATGTATTATAGGGGTCACTTGGAGGTATACCCACAATGATGAGTGGAAGATTCTTGAGTTGATTTCGGACTAGATACCCTGTCCTTGCATGTGGATCGAACTATCGACTGTCCCCCTAGGATTTATTGTTGTCGATGGTAACCTTAGTGGCCTATATTCTTAATGTCTTACACAAGGTGACTGTGAAGGGGCAAGTCTTCACAGTACCTGGAATCGACGTTGGCCAAACTCACTCGGGCTCCTTGGAGGGTATACCCACGATTATGTGTGGGAGCTTGCACCAGGGTGTAAGTCCGTTAAGAAGTTCATCAGTGTAAGTTTTCCACCCTATCCTAGCCCCTTCTTGTCTCATTGTTGCGATGTTGGATTTCATCACCAACTAGTGACTTCGGAATTAGAAGGCCTTGTTTTCTTGGTATTGTTTCCTAGATTTTGTTTACTAGCGCGTGCTGTTTGTTTACCCAAGTTGACCATAAGATTTTCTTCATAAGTTTGTAACTCATTCACAATAGATCCTCCACGTCATTCACTTAGAATGTAGGGTTTATCTCCAGAGAATCTGGAAGGTTCTCAACCCCTGCCTACAAGCTCACCTGAGGAATCTCCTCAACAGAGTGAAGTCCAAGACGTTACCACTCCACAAGTGGAACAAACCGACTCTCTAGAACATTTTTGAATTACCAATACTCGAGAGGACTTTCGACTTCACCCTGATTCTGAGAGACAGATTATGTGAGTGAATTCTTCCAGAGACTTAGTTGTTGTGTCTTCTAGATCACCGACTGGACCCTTTCCAGGAATTGAGGGCAAAGATCCTTTTTGGTCTACGAGTTTTTTTAGACGGGACCTTTTTGGTGCAGGATCAGGTGTTGAAATTACCATCTCACCTGTGTTCCCTGAAACCTCTAACCCAGACACAGTACCATTTACTACTACCTATTATTTTCCTGGTACGAACGCCCCACAATTTGACCACATCTTGACCATCCCTATAGAAATGGTCCATTACACAGATACTACGAGTATTCACACCAGGATTACTGCAGTTAGTCAAGCCCCCATCGACACACCACTCTCGCCCATTGTCACCCCGACACTACCACCTGGGTATCATGCATTGAATTCTTCTATTCCCACTCCTATGAAAATCCCATCCGACACTCCTAGTGGTCCCTCTTCTTCTGGGCACTCTCTTCCCGGTTTCATTATGACATTTCCTCAACCCCCTTTTGGAGGACCTTTCTTGTCCTCTACTAGTAGCATTAATCCTAGTGGCACTATTATGTCATTCACACCAAATTACTAGATTCCTGTTGGTGGACAATTTCACCAAGGAGGTTTGAATAAACCCCCCCTTGGTGGGAAAATTCCTATTGGAACACAAATCCCAATTGGAACACAACCCCCAATTGGCACACTTCCCCCAATTGGAACACAACCCCTGATTGGAGGACAACCCCCACCGACCCCACCTTATGGACAAAACATACCTCCATCCTTGGCCCAGTATTGGAATCATCTGATACAACATACTCCTCAATCGACTGGGGAGAAATAGCTTCTAGATGCATTCGTTATACCCCTTGTATAGGCCAACCATATCCAGGTACGTCCAATCCTATTTGGGGCTCGAATGCTCAAACTCATGTCCCTGTTCAAGGATACAATCCCATGAGATACTTTCCTCTACAACCACCACCAAATCTTCTTGGGTCTTCACATTATATGCATACTGCTTATGGTCCTACTGGTTTTCCAACGGGGCTTCCTCCCCAAAGCCACCAGTACCCGCATGTGAATCGACAGTTACCCTTCTTGGCCACTTTGGATCTCCTGGACTTGTCAAGGATTTTAAATGATCCAATTCGTCACTCTCCCCAATGGCCCGCTATACCAGCCAAGCTACCATCGTACATCCCTAAATTCGATGACAAAGTAGGAGAGGACCCGAACAATCACATCATGAATTTTCACCTCTGGTGCTCATCCAACTTGTTGATGGATGACTCTATTCGTTTACGTCTTTTTCAAAGGCCCCTCACGGGTTCTGTTGCAAAGTGGTATATAGAATTACTACAAGGTTTCTTTGTCGACTTCAACACCCTATCTATGGCCTTCCTCACCCACTACCAGTTACCAATCTGTTATGAAACAGGGATCAAGATTTTGAGTTTTTTCAAAAAAAACAAAGCCACTCATATATCCAATCACATTCATGAGTGGTGATGGAGACGACATCTCATCAAACTTGAACTTCCTGATCAGTTGCTGACATAGTGGTTCATAAAATCATTTGTGAATGAAATTGGTCGTGACATCTCCATGGGTGGAGTGGTCACAGAAGAGCACTCCATAAGTCGTGCTCAATACCTTGACCTCGTTTACTCACAAATGGGTACCCTTTATGACTTACTACCTGATGCACCTCGTCCTTCCACTTCTGCCACTTCAACTACTCCAGCTGCTTCTCATGCAGCTGACGGTGTGATTGGAACTTTCCATGCCCAACCACATTCTGCCTCAAGCACCACCCCCAAATCTACTTCTTCTAATGTTCAGAATGCTCCATCTCTCACCCCCCCCCACCGGCAAGACTTCTGAGGTAAATGCAGTTCAATCTATCCCAGCCGGTAAAAAAAAATCTAAAAAGGGAAGGGGTAAGAATAAGGAGGACAAAAATACTTCTCAAGTAGAGTGAACCAAAAATCCACCTGTTGATGATAGGGATAAGCGCAAACCTCTATACCCTTGTGTTATCTATGGTGATGATCACCACACAAAGGATTTTCCACGACGTGCCAAGGTCACTAAGTTCCTTCAAGGAGCCCCGAAACAACCTGCTCCGGCCATTTTGTCCCAACCCTTCCCATCTCAACAACAGGCCCAATTGGTCATTCATGACCAACCCTTCCCTTCTACGACATCCTATGTATTGATGTGTACTAGCAATTCAAAGAAGAATGACATTGCACTGACCACTCAAGCCAAAGATTATTCTCCCTCTAAAGGGAAAGTTGATGACCCACCTCCTTCATTGGTACAACCCTCTCCCATGACTCCACCTACCAACAGTCTTCTTCATCTCGAACGACCAAGCCTTGACACATTTCTTTGACCCCCCCTAAAGGGCATCATTCATAAATTAGCTTTCAATCCTCATGATCATGCTGCCTAGAACTACAAAATTGTTGAAGATCTAGCCCAAGCACCTTCTGCGATGTCAGCCCTCGAAGTCCTGCAAAGTTTTCCCACACAACGGAAGGCACTGTTGAAAGCTATCGGTGGAATCAACCCGACGGAAACAAATTTAATAATTTTTGACTTGGAATATCACATTCCAAGGTTACCCCCTCAACTCGCATTCCAAATCCAAGTGATTGTCTCTGACAAAAAAATTTATCGAACCGTTATCAACGAGGGTGCCTCGACGTGTGTCATGTCTCTTACTTGCTGGAAAGCCATTGGCTCTCCCTATTTGACTGAATCCCAAAACACTCTCAAAGCCTTCAATGGATCTGGTTTTAACCCCTATGGTGTCCTTCCTTCATTTCCAATCACGCTAGAAGGAAAAACGGTCCAAGTCAAAGTGGAAGTCTTTAATGCTCCTCTTGATTACAATATTTTGCTTGGCCACAGCTGGGTCGATTCCATGCACGCAGTTGTGTCGACTCTTTTTTGGGTTGTACGTTTCCCACATCAAGGGAAGGTAGTCACCGTCGACCAATTAGCCTTCTTTAACTCAGATACCTGTACTGGAAACATATCGTTCATCGCTAAAACCCCACTGGGTTATGAGAACATCATTGTAGGCCTTCTCAAAGACTCTTCGTTAATGGGTACTTTCCCCATTCCACCACCCAATGTTCCACACTCGTCCATTGCTTCAATCAACATGATCTCCACCTTGATTCACAGAACTCTTGCATCTCACGACCCATGGATGATACTTGAACCTAGAAATCATCTTCGTTATAGCAACGAAATGTTGTTAAGTCCAGTTGAATCTGCCTATCAGGCCATTCAATCGGCAACCCCTTCTACCCCCTCTCTTGGTGAGTTATCTCCAGATCCTTTCCATGTCATTTTTCCCATAGACAAGATGATCATGTCTATCATGGAAGATTCCCCTTGGGATGATGGACATCATCATTCCATCCTCTTCCTGGAGCAACATACCATCGAGAACTACCAACGGATCTTGACCCCATCGACCATTTTCGTCATCTAAAATATTCCCATGTCCACACATGATGTGTTTTCCAAAGGGAACTTAAGCAATATCTCACCCACTATTCCCCTTGACATATCCATCAAACCTGGAATTGTTGAAAATGTGTATATCAGAGCTTCATGTTTCCCTAACAAAATAGTCACCTACACGTCCCTTTTCAAAGAGTTTCGTAACATCTTCTCCTGGAGCTACAAAGAAATGTCTGGTATTGACCTTGACATTGTGATACATGAGATCAAGACATACACCAACGCTAAACCCGTCCGACAATGCCTTCGTCCAATTCACCCACGTAAGGTGGCTACTATCAAGCTCAAAGTCGAGAAACTTCTCAAAGCCGCCTTTATTTCCTCGGTGGCCCTCACTGACTGGGTTTCCAATCTTGTCCCGATAAACAAGAAACAAGGCACAATCCATGTATGCGTTGATTATAGGGATATCAACAAAGCTTGTCCCAAAGACAACTTTCCTACCCCCTTCGTCGATCAGATTTTCGACGATTGTGCCGGAAGTGAAATCTTCTCTCTGATAGATGGTTTCTTCGGATATAATCAAATCAACATTGTTCCCAAGGATCAACATAAGACTGCTTTTATTTTTCCTTGGGGCACTTTTGCCTATCGGAAACTCCCTTTCGGTCTCAAGAATGTTGGCACAACTTTTCAACACGCTATGTCTTATGCTTTCCATGATATCAAGCACATCATGCAACCATATCTGGATGACTTACCTGCTCATTCCATGCGCCGAGTCAATCACCCAATCCACCTCCGAGCCATTTTCGTTCAATGTCTATTTTACCATATATGCTTGAATCCTCACAAGTGTGTTTTCTACGTAGAATCTAGCCGACTTCTAGGCTTTATTATTTTGCGTCAAGGGATCAGGGTAGATCCTTTAAAGGTCGAGGCGATCCTTAATCTCCCTCCTCCTTCTACACTTCACCAGTTACAAAGTTTGCAAGGGAAAGAAAACTTCTTTCGTTGTTTCATCCCAAACTACACCGAGATAACTCATGGATTTACGTGACTCCTAAAAAAGGGGTCTGAGTTCATATGGGATACCATCACCAACAAAGCCTTCGAAGCTTTGAATTTGTCCTTGACACGTTCTCTGCTTGTATTTCCCCCTGATTATAGTCACAATTATTTCCTCTACCTTGCAGCCTCGGATTACACCATTGGTATCATTCTCGTCCAAGAGGATGATTCTAATTATGAACATGTTATCTATTACTTGAGTCAAAGTCTAACGCCTACGGAAACCAAGTATTTACATGTTGAAAAACTGGCCTTGGCAACCATTCAATGCTTCTGGCACTATATCCTCTCTCGCAAGACCACAGTGATTTCTAACTGCAACCCTATGCAACACATTCTCACACGTCAATTGCTAGGGGGAAAATACTCCAAATGGATCGTGATAATCCAAGAGTTTGACTTGGAATTCAAACTATCCAAGTCCAAGAAGTCCTTAGTGTTTGCTAAGTTGATATGCGACTTTCCCTATTCTGAAATGGAAAATGTAGCAGTTGATTCATTATCTGATGAATCCCTTTTCCTCATTAGTTATGATAATCTTTAGTATGGAGATATCATCATATATCTCCAAACCTAGACTTTCCAGCCAAATTTTTCTAGTATTGACCGACATTGAATACGCTACCAAGCCCTTCAATATATTATCCTCAGGGATACTCTTTATCATTGTGGGATTGACTCAGTTTTTCAATGCTGCCTCAAATTCAATGAAGCCGAGAAAGCCTTAAATGACTGCCATTCTGGAGCCTGTGGTGGTCATATGTTTGGGTATGCTATTGCCCAGAAGATCTTATGCGCAGGGTATTTTTGGCCTTCTTTATTTAACTACTGCATAATCACCATCCAAAAATGCCATGATTGCCAGACCTATAATCATAAGATATGGTCACATCCCACTCCTCTTCACCCTATGGTCTCCATTGGTCCCTTTGCAAAATGGGGCATCGATTTCATGACATGTCACCCCTAGTTGGTTGGGGGGAATGGATACATTATTGCAGCCATAGATTACTTTACGAAATGGGCTGAGGCAATGCTGACATTTGATAACACTGGAAAGACCACAGGATTATTCATTTTTAATCACATCATAGCTCATTTTGGTGTTCCTCAGGCTATCATCACTGATCACGGTAGCCACTTTAGAAACTTCATGATGTCCAAACTCACTAAAAAGTTGGGTCTTCACAATGAAAACTCAATGCCCTATTACCCACAAGCCAATGGCCAAGTCGAAGCAATTAACAAAGTTCTCATAACTATGCTCCGACGAATGATAGGGATTCACAAAACAAGTTGGCACACAATGTTGTTTTCAGCATTATGGGCTTACCGGACATCCGTCAAGTCCGCTACTAGGTTTACACCTTTCCAGTTAGTCTATGGTTTGGAAGCCATTCTCCCGATCGAATGCGAGATACCATCTTTAAAACTAGTTGTTGACCTCCTACCAAACACTTATGTTGAGGAAGAACGTCTATTGTATCTTATGCGATTAGATGAAACTCGACGCGATGCTACCCTAGTCATAGAAGCTCATAAAAAATGTGTCAAGGCCGAATACGAAAAACATGTCAAGCCTCGCATTTTCTTCGAAGGAGATCTCATTATCCTCTATGAACAAGATCGAGATATGCTAGGAGATGGAAAATTCGAAGCCATGTGACAAGGTCCTTATATCGTTAGCCAAGTTTTGGAAAAAGGGGCTTATGAGTTAGTAGATTACGATGGTATCCATTTGAGTGAACCCAAAAATGGGTTGTACTTGAAGAAGTACTATGCATAAGATCACCTGTGCATGAGTACCTGTATTTTTATTGTATCATACTTCTTGTGTGTTATTGTAGCTTGATTTTGTCATTATCTGGTCTCTACCCTTATGTGACATTGTGTTTTATTTCCAGATGTCGGAGTCTTCAATACCCTACATTGGCTTCGCTGATGGCGCTAGCCGTAGTACTCAGAACCTTGCTTCCACTGCATGGGCAATTTATGCCCCTACAAATGAACTTGTCTCTTTACGAGGTGTGTGCCTCGACCGTGTGACCAACAATATTGCAAAGTATAGAGCCATTATCAAATTTTTGATTGATGCTATCTCACTCGGAATCTGTCATTTGGTTGTGTGACTTGATTCGCAGCCCATAGTACTACAGTTGAGTAATTTCTATACTATTCAAGGTCCTATTTTGTTATGGGTGTATTTGCGAATTCACCTCTTGGAACGTTATTTTGATTATATTGAATATCAACATTTTCCTAGACGTCTAAATACATTAACTGATGCATTAGCTAACTATGTATTAGACATACATTTGGGTTATTTATAAATCAATCACGCCAATTTTCACACAACACAAGATAAATTGGTAGAAGCCATATGTATATATAACGATCAATTTTTTTTTTTACAAAAAGTTATGTCCAAGGACCAAAATTTCAAAATATGAAGCTCATAGCCTCTACAAAGTGACGTCATGGATGATGCTCACGGTAACACACGACTGCCCAGGCAACCCTACGAAGCAGTTGGCCAATGGACTCTGACACTCCTACTGTATGACATTGATAACGTTGTGGAACCTCTCCAAGGGGCATGTCCGAAATTTCTGTTGTCAAACCCTCTAGGTTTTGTTCCACCACTTCATAATCTTCGGCATCCCATCATGGCACTGGAGCCACCTCTCCTTGTCGCTGAATAGGAGAAGTAATAGGAGGTCGGTAAATCCCCACGTCTATGTCATAAAAAAATAATTTTGTATTTAGACCTTGGATGAACATAAAAAACATTTGCATATGATAAAATTCACAAAAACATTTAAAAAGAAAAATGTGTACTTCTTACCAAGATCCCCCCACTGAGCACCCTAGGGCAGGACCAAGTCCAGATCTCCTCGGAATTCCAACCCAGCATAGGCATAATCATCGACCATCAGCATCTGTGGTCGCAACCAGTCGAAGAAGGCATCATTCTATTTGATAATTGGTCCAGCTACGTGCCGGGCCATGAGCTGACACCACCTCAACATTCTTGGATCTGTTGGAGCTAGTAAACCCCACTCAAGCTACAACCTCAGCAAGGGAACCCTCTCAAGAAAGAATGACACCAACAAATACCCATACCCGAATTGATTCAGGTCGCCTCGCCTGCATTTGTTCAACTGCCTCTTCATGCTACGAAGCACTGCGTCTGCCCAGTTAAAAACTCGAGGCTTAGTACACTCTATGGCATACTGAAAGTAGCTCTGGAGAGCCATGTGAGGAGCAGCACTCCCAACCATATGAGAAATGGTGAATAAAATAGTGCAAAGGGTCAAATCCCGCACTCCCCAAATGGCTACTTTCCCTTTGCTCCTCTTTGCCTCTAAAACACAGTGCAAACAACAGTACTCACTCATGGGAAGCCCACCACCTCTACTACCAGTTAGGCTCGCATGATACCCACGTCATAACAGTCTTGTCAAGAAGTAAATGTCCTCAATATCCAAGGACAATGTGTGGACCCCTACATAGAATAGTTGTTGGTCGGGATCCCACATATGCACAAGGTACTCCAATAACCTGACTTGGGCCCTCATACCCAGGATATGAAAGAATTTCAGGAGACCACAGTCTCGTAAGGTGGCAATGATGGTCGGATGATTCCCGACAATGGCATCATATTTTTCATGCTCTCTCTCATTCCATTCCAAAACCATGGTGATAGCTAAATACCTGCATAAGAAGCATAAGAAGAAAGTTAGTAACTCTATTCAACACTTGGTATCTTTTTCATTGAGCAAAACTTTAAATAATTTTCCACTTTGCGGTTCTCGCAGGTGCCCTTTAGGCACAGTTCGAGGTTCTCGCAGGTTCCTGTGGGGTCACCTGCGAGAATAAGGCATTCTCGCAGGCCCCATGTGGCTGGCCTGTGAGAATGGCTAAGCGCAACTTTAACCCCCAAAACAAACTCAAAACTATGATTTTTGCAAATGAAAATGAAAAATCAAACCATGAAAAGATAGAGGACAAGGAGCTTACCTCACTGCCAGAGACGGTTCGTCAAATGGATGTTCGTAACTCTCGCAATCAAGCGCCAAAATTCAAGGGAAAAAGAGGGGTTTTGGACTCAAATATTGGTAAAGTTAAAATGACTATGATAAAAAGAACTTTTACCCCTTTATATTTACTTTTACCATTTGTTATTGGATTTCATAATTTTTTATTTATTACAACCTAATGCCTAATACCCTTATGAGTATGACTTTTGCAGACATAACGACCTCGATGTTCATGCACAGGGATGCAGATATTTTTTCTTCTTCATCACATGTTTTGATTGTTTTTTATGGTTTTTGTACAAAAACTTGAGCTTGGTCTTTATCCATTCTCATGCTTGAAAATACATGAGAACGTGATTGAGCACACTTTTATCACTTTTTCGGGCTCAACAAGGTTATATGAAAAAGGAACCCCCCTGGAGTCCTCTTTAAGCTCTTTTCAAACTTTCTAAACATGAAAAGATTGTCGAGCAACCTTGTTATTTTCATGCTCGTTAAAGTATTTGAAGAAAGCATCTGTTGGGCAATAATTTATCTCTTTTTCAGTCTCATCAGACTATTTTACGAAAAAGGAATTGAGAGAGTTCTCTTTTAAGTGTTTTTCCAGACTCTATAATCATGAAAAACCTTCAATTTTTCTATCTTTGGACTCGTTAAACAAACATTGACAAACCCATAATGGGACTGAACCACTCCTTCCTAGGGTTCGTTAAACATACTCCGAAGGACTTATCTGAAGGATTATCTTATATCAACAAGCATATGTTATCCTCCTCAAGCTTGTGTAAAAATAAAGAGGTACTCGCCAGAAATGGTGGGGGAAAATTTGGGAAAGGGATGTGTTCTCGTATTCATATTAATTGGTAGTAAATGTCTCTCTTGAACATGACACCCCCCTATTCATTATTTGAAGTTGGTTTGGGAAATCCATTTGTCTCTCATTCGATTTGCTACAAGGTCATACCCTATGTCATCTCTGAGTCAATGTTGCCCAATCATTGGTTGTGTAATTCATATGTTCAAGAGAAGTTCATTTGAAACCTCTATTGAGTCGACCATATGCAGTTGTCCATTCTCTTTGTATCGGCCTTCCCTGTGTCCAGTCCAACTTACATCATGCTCTGTTTCACCTTCAAAATCTGTTACTCATTTCGTGTCATTGATGGGGGATACATCAAGGCCCTCCTGTGACGAGTTTTCTTTCGTTGACTCCATCTCATTATCTGGAAACAAGACTTAGAAATTCTTTGGTACCTTAGAACTTGCATGCCTCAATGGCAGGTTTCCTCGCTTTTGACAGTGGGTTTATATCATTGACCCCTGATCAAAAGATTCCATCGGATGTTCGACCTCAACTCATTCATTCACATTCAGTGGATTGTACTAGTGTACCTTGGGAGTCATTGACATTAATGGTGATTTACCTCGCACTTGTTAACGGTTTCATCAATGACCGGTAATCAAGTGGTTTATACCATGTTCGAATTCAACACATGTAATCACATGGTTAGATTCATACTTTCAGGCGAAGAGATTGAAGACCCTAGATCTCATATCTTTTGTCCAGGTTGTGATGGAATATGTATAATTTGTGACACATAGATCCACTTTGTATGTCTCATGGCTATGTCATCTCAATTTGAATTTTATTGCATAGATCCACAGTGTATTCCTGGTGGCTATGCGATATTTTGATGGCATGGATCCACAGTGTATGATTGGTGTCCATGACCTATGCTTATAATTTCATCCATCCGTGATCTGAGTATGGGAATGCCTACCTCAGAACTAGTATGATATTTCACA
Organism: Picea engelmannii; assembly: GCA_009831015.1. Classification (NCBI taxonomy): domain Eukaryota; kingdom Viridiplantae; phylum Streptophyta; class Pinopsida; order Pinales; family Pinaceae; genus Picea; species Picea engelmannii. The sequence continues at coordinate 2,190,496 of ML778521.1, forward strand.
GATGCTTGGTTGTTCATAGGTATTCGATTAAGTGCGCTCTTGGTTTTTGACACACACACGCAATTTACAAAGTATTTTTGTTGTCATTGCTTCCATCCTCATACTTTGGGGGGCATTTTGTTACCCATGATTTTGGTCATCTTGATGGTGTATTGATGATGGTGTACTCAGTCTCCTAATAAGAACTTTCTCCTGAGAAAAGTGACATTCATCTCTTCCCAGAAAACATATTTTTAAAGAGAGTTCATAGGTTTCTTATATCCTAGGGTGCGAGAATGACCCATTCTCGCAGGCTTCCTTCATCTAGGGTGCGAACTTCTCGCACTATGCTATATATCTAGGCTTCAAAATTTCTCAAGACTTGAAAAAAGATGAAGTCTCGACAGTTCTAGAAGGGAATATTCTAGATAATGGGTTGGTATTCGAATGGTTATCATGTTACTAGTTTCCCTGATTTGGTGGGATCATTCTCATCCAAGTAACCATCTCATCCTCTCCTATATATTGATGGGATTCTCATGGAAAAGATTAAGCAAGATTAATTTGAGAATTGGTGAAGGAATTGTGTGAAGGATCGAGCTTGAACAGGAGCTTGGAGACTCTAGCAAGTCTATAAAGAGGAGTTGGATCTTCTTCATGCAAGGATCGAGCAAGTGTGTGTGTTGGAACCAAGAGTCACCGAAAGGAATCTTGCGACATCAAGGTGATTAGGTTGTATCTTCTACTTTAGATTAATATGATACAACAACATGTCCTTTTCCCATAAAATCATTCTTACTTTATTGTGTAATTCCTTGATCATACACATAAGTTGATGATTGAATATATTTTTCTATCTTCACTTTGGTTGGTTTGTGTTGTCTTGGTCTTGACCTCACGAGAGAACCGGAGCGAAGACGGAGAAACAGAGACCCTAGGAAGTGATACAAAGGTGTGTCACTTGTTTCTCTTTACTAGCTAATTCAATGGTCATAACTTAGGGAAAGAGTCATGTCCTGTCCTATTTTGTTCTATATCTAGGTGGATCTAGGGAGATCTGTTAGTGTCCACACCTACCGATTAGTCCGATAACAACATACCAACCACGTTTCTTCTATTTATCTTATAGAGTGATTGTGAATTCTTCATTTCTATACTGATATTTCTTTCTTATCCATGTCATTTTCTAAGGTTCTTGTTTGTGACTCTGTTGAGGTTCTTTAGGAGGGACTATCATTCTGCAATTTTTGGCCATGTGTCCAAAATTGTTACATTTGTAACATTCCACTTCAGTGATCAAGTATTCAAACCTATTGTAACTTCTTATATATGTGATCCAAGTGGATATTGGTGGCCACCCACCTTTTCCAAATGTCTAAAAATGGCTTTCTGGCAATTTTCGCAATTTACTATTTTTAGCAAGTTTTAACTTCCGGGGCCATTTTGAGGGCCTAAATGAAGGTTTTTCGAGATTGAGGTTATCAATGATAGAAAAAGGCATGATTGAGCCCCCAAAATGAATATCCTTGATGATACCTTTCCAACAAGCTATCACACACCTAAAACGGAGATGGTATGCAAAAGTTACGACCTTGGGAAGTTGATGTACTCACTTACCCAAATGGGGCCCACATGACTTTTGGCACTTCATCTCCTAGGGTTAGGTTTTTGGATGTCTAGGGTTTTTGGCATTCCTGCTTATTGTAA